>VWZN01009842.1:630151-641207 GCA_013396955.1 Regulus satrapa | reverse complement strand
GGGAGGGAGGGGAGGGGAGCTCCTGCCCCTGGGCGAGGGGCTCTGCCCAGGGCTGGAGCCGCGGCCTGGGGCTGCGGGGACGCACAGCCCCAAAACCGTGTCACCGGGGCACAGCACCTACCCGGATGTCGTAGTGATCCTTCAGCCCGTCCTCCACGTGGTTCAGGTAGTCATAGATGTCCAGGCGGTCCAGGCAGCTTTCCAGCAGGGTGTACATGCACTCGAAAGCTGCTTTCCTCACATCGAGGCCATCGTCCACTGTGTGCTTGAAGGGCCCCATCTCCACCTGAACCAAGACACACGGTACAGACAGCTGTGAGCAAAGAGCAGAGCAAGAGCTCGAGCTGGGCTCGCACCGTGAGGCAGGCAGCCGCGCCCCGTTACCTCCCGGATGAGCTCCCTGCGCACTTTGGTTTCATTGTACAGGCTGGGGAGGACCCTGCCCAGTAAATCCCGGATTAAAGAAGGCTTGTTGTGAGCAGCAGAATTGAACAGGGCTAAAGCCACACGGCGAACGTTCAGGTCTGGATCTTGCAGTGTTTCTAAGAAGTCACCTGTGGGATAATACATCAGTGAGTCCTGCAGCCAGCAGGCTGCAACGCTTTTGCAGTATTTTAAAAGTATATTGGGATGTATTTCAGGGAGCTGGTTATGATATTTATGGTAAAATAACTAGTGGCACAGTCTGTCAGAGCCATTTGAGATGCTTTCTCTCCCTCCGTTTGGGATACAGTAAAGAAACATGACTATCCTGCATTTGGGCATTAAAAAAATGGCATGACTAGCTACGTCACCCTAAAGTCAAATCAGAAGCTTTGTTATTTAAGGAAGTTGTGGGGGTTTTTTCTTGCTTAGATCCCATCTGATCAAACTTCTCTGAAACAGAAGGGCCAGTTTTATACAGCAGATCCATGTGTGGGCTCCCTGGACACAGAACACTCCTCATGTAGGGGAGGGACACTTTTGAAGATCCTTTTTGTGGGTTGCTAGAATTCTGAGTTTAAATGCAGAAAGAACTTAAGCACTCTAAAAAACAATGGAACATGCCCAAGAGCGAGGCATCAGTTCATCCAGCTGACAAAAACTAACTGGACAAGGTGAGGTTCACACGGGAGTGAAAAATCCCTGAGGTGCTAACAACGCCCAACCTCTGGTGCCCCCAGGTGAGACCCCTTCCAAACCAGCCTACCTATGCAGCCCTTCAGGAGAGCATCGATGGGCTGAGGCTGGTCTGTAATCGTGAACTTGATGGCAGTAACCACGGTGCTCCGGGCATGTGGGGAGCCTGCAATGAAGAGGGGGAGAAAAACTGAAAAATTAAGAGACAAAATCACCGCTGTAACCCTCTAGTACACATTCTGCCCTTGGTCCTGTTGCACATGGGTTGCGGAGATCAGGGAGCAGAGGATTCTTCTTGTCAACTCTGTTTGAAACAATCTGCTCCCGCGCAATCTCCTCGTGTAGTCCCTGTTCCCAGCACCTTCCTTGTGGACCAGCGCGGAGCAGTGCTCCTCTGATCCCCTTTGCAGAGAGCTCCGTCTTGTTACCTGCTCTCCTCTCACCTGGCTTTGCTACCCGTTCTACCCAGGAGCAGTTTACAAAAGCAGTTTCCATCGGAAGGCAGCATTTCCCCTCTGGCCGGTGCCCCTCCCGTTACCTGCTGACAGCTGCTTGCTGAGCCGGGGCAGCAGCTCGGCAGGGTTGAGCAGGGTCAGCTTCCCCAGGCATTCCGCCACCACGATGCGCGTCCCTTCCTCCGTGCACTCGCAGTGCTTGAAGAGCAGAGCCCAGATATCCTGCACGTAGGGCGCGAGGCCGCCGGCCGGGGAGGAGCTGATGACCTCCTTCAGGGAGTGCAGCAGCAGGTACTGCCGCCTGGGCTGCCTGCCGATCTCCTGCAGCACGAAGGGCAGGTGCTCCTGCAGGCTGCCGGCGCTGACGCCGCCCAGCGCGAAGGAGGCGGCGGATTTCACCTCCTCGCTGGGGGACGCGAACGCCTCCAGGATGACGGTTCTGAGCTCCCTCTGCGCGCTGAGGTCCGTGCTGCGGCCCACCTCTGCCAGGAAGAGGAAGGCCAGCACTTGAACGGCAGGGCTGGACTTGGGACTCTTCACATCCTGCACAAACCGGTTCACTGTTGCGGGGGCTTCCTTGGGGCAGGCCGCGGACAGGGCCGCCACGCACTTGGCGACAGAGTGATACGCCTGCTTGTGCAAGGGCAGCGGCGCCCCGGCCGGAGCCGCCGAGTAAACGGGTGCTGTCAGCTGCTTCACCAGCTCGGGGTAACCCATGGCAGCCGTCTTCGTCAGCACCAGCGCCTGAAAGAAGTCCACGATGGCATTCAGGGCCCCTCCCTGAAGCAAAGGTGAGTGGACGAGATGAAAGATTTCAGCAAGGACAGAGCCACTGATCTTGGAGAGGCAGGATGGATAAACCTTGGCCAAAGTCGTGAGGAACACGATGGTCACCTGGGACACGTGCATGTCGTTCTCAGTAATTAAGACGGGGAGCTCTGTTAGCACAGCCTCAATCATGGCAGGCTTGAGGCTGTCACTGTAGTTCTTCACCAGGATGTCCAGAGCATTCAGAGTGCTCAGTTTCAAGGCACGTTGATTCTTTCTCAAGAAGGAAGCTAGAATGGGGAGACCTTCCCCTAGGATGGGTCTCAAATCTATTTTAAGTGGAGAGCTAGCAATTAAGGTTAATGCTTTGACTGTTGTCAGTCTGGTGATTTCATTTTTAAGCCTCTCTAGAAATATCTTCAAGGTTGGCTGGAGGTCAGTACTTAAATGGTCTCCCAGGCTGTAGATGATTTGTCCCATGCAGGAGATGGCACGTTCCTTCACCTCCTGGTCGATGTCGGCTGCCTTCAGCCGCTTCAGAGTACCAGAGAAAAGGTCCTTCACATAGGGCTTGGCATCAAAGGTGTAAGGTTTGTCCAAGGGCCTGATAACTTTCACAAGCTGCTGAGCTACCAGCAGAGCTTCTGACGTGATCTTATAGAAGGGGTCTCCGATACAGGTCACAACAGGGGGCAGCAGGAGTGGGACGTGAGGGTGAAACGCCTCCGGCGGGTGGTTGCAGAGCAGGACGTGCAGGAAGGACAGAGTGTCGATGCGCATGTTGGAGGAGCTGGATTTGTCCACCAGGGAGAAAACGATTCCTGTCAGAAGAAAATATGATCATGTCATATTTTTCCCAAAGAAGGAGATCCATAGATCCAGCCAGGAATGATCACAGGAGAGTTTTCTCATATTCAGTATACAATCACACCAAAAGCAAAGGTGGGACCTGAGCCTTCCAACAGTGGGATGTTTCACAAGCCCACAGGCCAGAGAGCTCAGAGAAAAATGTGGTGGTGCACATTTAAGAACCAGTCGCTATAAAGAATTTTTTTAAATGGCACTTTTGCTGATAGAAATGGCATTTGTATTTCTGATCTCGGTGTGCTAACAGCACAATTCCAGCTGCTTTCAAAGAAGGCTGGATAGGCCCTCCCAAAAGCATCTTATCAGGGGACTGTGGAAATGAACTTGACATTTTTATCCTGGCTTTCAGTGCAGAGGCCAGAATTAATCTGGGAGCTGTTCGGCACATCACCACAGAGCAGATTTTCACAACTCTGTCCTAATGCTGAGCAAAGTAACACACAGGAACAAAACTGGAACACACAGGCAAGAAGCACATGTATTCAGAATGGATTTTGCCAACCCTGCTGCTTCACCCCAGACCACAGACAAGCTTACCAGGGATAAGTGCAGGTATATGATCTGCCAGGCAGCCAGGAAGAACACTGGCCAATTCTGTGAGGAGGCTGAAACAACCCTGTCTTGATTTGATGCTCTTTTCTTTGAGCTGCTTGTGCAAGGCCTTGATGATGTTGGGAACCTGCAGTTTGGAGAAGCAAATGAGAAGGGGCCGCCTCAGTCATCCCAGGTGCTCTCAGAGGCTCACCCTGGTACATTTCTGCCAGTTTATTCAATGAGTTTCCCGAGCAGCAGCTGCAGTAAGGCACCAGCCAGACACTTCACCCAGAAGCCGCCCTGCCTCAGCCTCCACCTGCCAGAGCTGGTGGAGGGGCACTGCTGACTGTACCCCTCCTGCTCCCTGCTGTGCCAGCACTCTTCCCCCAGGAACGGCAGGAGACGGACAGGAAACAGGCAGCCCTCTGGATCTGGGGCACTCTAGATGCCTGCCCCAGGGCTCCTTCAGCCAGCCACGTTCCCAAGGGACCTACTTCTCACTGCTCTGTGATTTGATCCAGCCCCACCGCTCACACACCTGGTTCTGAAGCATCGTCAGGGGAACGTCCTCCTTGCCAGAGGCATCGGAAGAGTGCAGCCAGCTCTGCGTAGGCAGTGTTTGCTTCAGCAAGGAGATGTAAGCATTGAAGATGTCAGCTTTGACATTCTCCTCCCTCTCTTTGAACCTGCTTATCAAGGCTGGGGAGAGAGTCCTGTAGAAGTCCTGCAGCAGGTCGTGCCTGCTGCTGACAACGGCCTCCAGGCACTTGGCCGCAGCCCTGCGCACCTTCCAGCTGATGTCGTCGTCGTCACTGTACTCGTCGTCGCTTTCTGAAACGACACAAGGGAAACAAGGTGCAGCAGGATGAGAAAACGGGAGCCAAAGGATCACCTGATCCTCAGAGCTGCACCCTCTCCAGGAGGAGAAAGCAGGAAGGGGAGAAATGTTAACCCCGTGTTCTGCTGAGCACAGCCATCCTCACAAGCAGGCACCTTGCTCTTCATCCTCCCCATTTTCCGTTTCCATCATTTCTTCCTCCTCCTCCTCATTATCGTAGTTGTAGTTTGGGTCAAAGGTAATGTACTTCAAACACAGTCCCATCACACTCGAGATGTGAGGGTCCATTTCCTTTGGGCACCTATCACAAATTAAAATTGTAAGAGTTAATCAGAGACTAAGCTGTTTTAAATATCCAAATAATATTATTGATCTCAGAAGGATCACAAAGTGCTTCACAGACCACGTGAACATTTTGATAACATGAGTTAAACCAAAGATGCTCCCTCCTGCTGTGCATGAAGCAAGGCCACATTCCCCTATGGGGGGGATGCAATAATTTCTATAAGGACAAATAAATAAATCAATTGCCTTCACCCTGTTGGGAGGACTGAGTCAAAACCAGAAGACTTGGCAAGGAGGAGGGAATAGTTTTGCCAGACTGACTATGCAGCTGAGAATGCTAAAGATGCCATGTGGGAAAACTCCATTTATTAGACCTAATGCTGTTCATCCTCTGCCAGTTTTCAGAAGTACTTGAAGCTTTCCCTGCAAGCTTCGAGGATGCTGAACATATGGATATTTACACCAGGAGGACACAGATGCACTGGATGGTGCAGAAGCATTCCCCAAGAGCACACACCTTCTCACAAAGGACTCAAAGGCCTGGAAACAGTACTCTCGCAGCTCATCATCATCCACACTGCAGTACTGGACTATCAGAGGAATTATCTTCTCCAGGTGTTCTCCTGGGAAACACAAAGCAAGCAGCAGTGAAAAACCATTCCACAGCCTTCGCTTACCCGGGCAGCTGACAGTTCAGCCACCTGCCACTTCCTTCCTGTGCCTGCTAGGGCATTCTTGCCCCAGACCAAAGGTACCAGCAGCCCACCAAAGCCAGCTGTGCTGGTTTTCAGAGCCGATCCCTGCTCCCTTCTCGGCATTTCAGTCACAGGAAGAGCTGTGATTAGACAACTCTCAGGACCTAATCTCAACTGGCAGGTCTTTTAGACAAGTAATGCAATACGTTGCCATCCCCTCTGTCATTTGAAAGGGGGTGAACCCACTGACCTAGTTGATAGAGGTGTTAATTCAAACCAGGGAAGTGCTGCAAGATCTTAGTCACTAGGGAAGGGCAGCCAGAGTGATACTCTGGTGTTTCCTTTCCAAGGGGAGATCAGAGAACCAGAACAGAATCAGAGGGGACCACAAGCACAAGCCACTAATACATTAAGAACAACGAGCGCTCTTCTTTCACCAGTAAGAGGAGCTGCTCTAAAATGGGTGTACATTTCCCAGCGTCATTTCAAGCTGCTCATCCTACCTATGCGGTGCCCGGCCTGCCTGCTGATGCCAGCCACACACTGAATGTACGTCCTGGTGGTAGAGGTAGACTCATTCCTCTTCAGCTCTGCCAGCAGATGCTCTGTCAGCTCTGAGAAGATGTTTCCATTGCAGGTCAAGACCAGGTGCCCCAAGGCAATGATGGCCCGTTTACGTACTGCCAGCCTGGGGCTCGTCAGCTGGGGCAGCAGGCAGCTCAGGATGGAGGAGTGGAAGGAGTAGAGTGTTCCTCCCAACCTGCAGTGAACAGAACAAGGTACAAGGTCAAAGTCAAAGGCTCAGAAAAAGGCCCTCTTGGCAGCAACAAATCTAAAAATCCTACGGAGACTTCATGCACGTTGGGAGGAGAAGGATGGGTTTGTCACACTGGTCTGAACACTGCCTTGGTCTGTAAAATGCAGGGAGAGGTTATTTGTCTCCATCATGGAGGAGTTTCTGACTGTGTCCTTCTGGATGACCCAAGGGTGTGCTAATAATTTCCTGCATGCAGATGACATACGACACTGTCAATCTAACTTATGCAACAAGAGAAAGAGGCAGCCGGGGGGAAAAACAAAAAGCATGTGTGATGGGCTCATAGGGCTAAAATAAACCTCTCTGCTTTGCCCTCACCCTTCCACCTTTGTGTGAGCTAAGATTCTGTGGGATCCATCACCACAGGCACTGCCATTCCCAAGCACAGAAAGGCTTGGCACGTTCTCTCTCATCCCTGCTGGGGACCTGCTCCACTCAGATATTCCCCAGCAGCAGCCAACCAAATCCTGTGGTTTTAAGTCCCAGTAATAGGATAAGAGAAATAAAGGAAGCAAAAGCAGACACATCCCTGAAGCCCCCTTCTATGCACAGCTGCCAGAAGGAAATTCTCTGGTACCTGCTCAGCATATCTGACAAGATGTCAAGAGCTTCCAACTGCACGGACACATCCTCCTGCTTGCCAATGGCTCCTGTCAGCTGGGCTGTGATCTTTTTGCACACATTTGCTGTCATGGTGGAACCTGCAAGAGAGGTATTTTTCCCTGCTGTCAGTTAACAAGGACTCTTTTTGCTGCTAGGAACCATTCAATCCCATGTACACTGAAAAAACAAATCCACTAGATCTCTCTACTGAGAGATCTAATCAGGACAGATTGATGGCTGCAGAGGAAAATCTTATTGCTGGGAGCTTCAGGTATCCCCTGAAAAGCTGACGCATTTCTGGGATACACAGTTGCCAATACAGCTGAAGTTTTAATTTCATTCCATCTTTCATCCCATTGGTACCCCGACTCTACTGTCCCTCCTGCGGATTTCACAGGCTGTGCTCTGAGTAACTCTTGTCTCTAGACCCGACCCTTCCCCGGTTTGCCCAAGGCCTGCGCGTTCCTCAGCGCCAAATGGGGACAGGATTACCTGTGGCAGCGGGGGGCAGCTCAGAAATGACAGTTTTGAGGCCGATGCTGGAGATGTCTCGCAGCTGCTCCTTGTCCGACAGCATGTTCGTGCAGAGCGTGTCCACGATGGTCTCCACCTGGTACTCCTTCACCTTGCCAACCAGCGGGCCCAGGCTGCGGGGGAGAAGCCAGCGGGATGAAGGGCCTAATGCAACTGGCCGTGTCCCTCCAACGGCCACGCTGCTCCTTCTCAAAGATCCTGGCACCTATCTGGGAATGACTGGCATTCCGCTCCAAGCACCTCCTTGGGCACACAAAGGAAAAGCTCCTGGTTCCACTTTGAGGCCTCCTCATTATCACACTCTGCATGGATGAGAGATTGCAATGAGTGTGGACTTACTGCAGATAAACCAGAGAGAAACTGCCAAAGGAGTCGAGAAGTTGGTTCTCTGCTCAATGCCCAATTGCTCTGCTCTAAAACCCATAACAAACCAACCCAAAGCAGGCAGAGACAGAGCGGGGCCGAAAAAAGGACAGTGGGAATCAAAGAGAAAGGGCCAAAGATAACACAGAAAGAACAGGGAAAGAAGCACCACGTGGTTGAAAAGAAGAGACTACAAACAGGATCCACAGCAGAAAAAAAAAAGAGGACTCCAAAGTGGTGTTTAAATGGCCCCCCTTCCTGGAGCCCTGTCCATGGGTGAACGGAGCCATTCAAGGGCATTTCTAGACTGAATGCACCCACCGAGCCATGCTGGGGAAAGAGATGGGAAAGAACAGGTCAGCAGCAGGATCCCTTCATCAGAGGATTCGCTGATACAGGAACCTGCTGCCTTTGCTCATTTTGATTAAAAAAATACAGGGATGGCCAAAGGCAAAACAACAGCACAGGCTGCACTCAGAGTCAAGGCAGGGAAAAATCCAAGTGCATTATAAAGCACATTGAAAGCTCCCTTGAAGAGAAGGGCTTGGACCTGAAATTAAAGCTCATAAGGGCTGTACAAGAGTAGTACCATTCCTATAAAAAATAGATCCACAGAGAAATTCAGCACTGGATTTCAAAGCCTGAGAGAGGTCAAAATTGTAAATTGTGCTTCTCCCTGAAGAAATAAAATCTTAGGGATCAGCCTTCCATGTGGTAAGGCTTACAACAGGAACACTGAAGTGCTTCCAAAATCACCTCTTGCTGCTGCAGAGGTATCTGTGTGCTCACCCTTGCCAGTGTCTAGGGAGAGAGCGCAGTGCCTGCAGGACAGGGGAGTCCCCGCAGAGGAGGCTGGAGGGAGGTGCCAAGGGCCAGGCCCCGCTCCCAAGCACTCTCTGCACTCGGTGACAGCTTTAGTACTGCCAGGGAACGTGGCTGTTCCTGTCTAGCCTCTTACCACTTGACAGCAAGGTTCTGTACTTCCCCGTTTTTGTCCTCCAGCAATTTCAAAAGCATTTTCACAACTTTTTTCTCACTGTCTTCATCTAGTTTTATTGAATCTTTCTGCAGTTCCAGCATCAGGTCGTTGGTGGCCATAAACCTGAAAGGACACAAGGAAGAAGTGGATTGGTTGTTGTGCAGACACAAATTCATCACCTTCACTTCACCTGGGACAGAGCTTGGCAACTGGTGCTAGTATGAAAACACAACTACCCAAGAGTAACTTACAACCCTGTGCTAAGAAAAAGGAAAATTATTACTATCTTACACGTAGGTAACTACCTAACAGGGGTCAGGTAAACAAAAACTCTGAAAGTGGCACCCAGCAGTGTATTTCTTCTCAGTGACTAAATTAAGATGGTTAACTATGCCAGAAAAAAAATCATGATGGGTTTTTCACTAATTTTTCACCCGGGCTAGGAAAAGCAGTCTGGGGTCTAAGAATGCACCTAGCTCTGTTCTTTCTGGCTAACTTAGCACTGATAGTATGACCCCACACATGGACAAGCCCCATCACTTTCAAAAATGAAAAAAAAAAATCATTACTCCATGCAAACTTCACCTCAGAAGCGCACTAGGCTACATTTAGATTGCTGTGAGCAAAACCAGTCGAGTATTTATCACTCCACATTAGATAGAAAAACAAAGACCAAACTGACAGTAAGTTTTCTAACAGGGACAAACCAGATACTGAGAAAATCTGGAAAGTATCTATTTTCCCGGGAGCAGGAAGTGCAAAAGATGCTGGTGCAGGGTAAAGGAGTCTGAGGCTCTAAGAAATCTCAGTGTGGCTACGGTGTGTTAGCTGCTTTCCAATGCCAGCCCCGCAGAGAGCGGATGTCTAACGGGAACCCAAAGTCCTTCTCTCCTGTTACAAAATGACAGCTCCTTTTTAAATTAAGCTCTGATGTCACTCATCAGCACATTAGAGCTGTCACGTACAAGTCATCCTTTGAGTCTGCAGGCCCAGTCCCGAGCAGCAACGAGGAACATGTGGAACGAGGGGCTGCTGTGGTGCTGCACAGCCAGCTGCAATCCAGAGAGAAAACAGCGGGAATGTGCCCTAAGACGCCAACATGGGATCTATTTCTGACAGTGCAGGAGCCCGTGTGGACCCAGCATGCCCAATTATGGCCACGGCTGAGCAGCGTGCTGGGCGGCAGCGCCCAGCTCTGGCTGCCATCCTGCGCCGGCCCTCGCGGCACAGCCATCCGTGAGGGGATCCCAGAGGGACGCGCTGGGAGAGGGGCCCTGCAGGACCCCGGGCCCCGCTCTCGTTTAACCCGGAACTCCCTGGAATTCCTGTTTGCACAACTGCTCCATCACTCGCTTCTTCATAAAGTACCTATCTTAACACCTGACAACATCAGCAGCTTCTGCAAAAATCAACCTTCTTTTTGGCTATTACTAACCCCTCTCTTAGACCTCAAAATACTGAGTCTTGCCCAAACATGACCTTCCAGGTTGGTACTGAGAGAACAACATGCTCAGGAGTGAAATCTTTCATTCGTGTCAGTTTTAATTACTTTTTATAGAGTGCCTTACGCATCGGGCCATATGCTTCACCCTAAAAAGATGTCCACTTTTCTGCTGACATAAACAAAGCAAGAAAAGCGTCTCAGTGTCATTAGGGAGGCACATTCTCCCATCACACAGAAAAAGTTCTCCAACCCGAGCAGAGCCGGCACGTGCAGCATCTGTCACCCAAGGGCACAGGGCTCTACTCACCCCTTCTAATGCACTGACTGGCTCACAAATTATTAAAACAAATTAGAGGCATTTCCGCTACGATGTTGTTTATTCAGAAAACAAATAACAACTGGAAGTCCAGCTGTCCAGACCTATTCCTCCTTGCACTTTCGCCCGGCAGCGATTGAGGCGGGGGAGAGGAGCAGCGCTGGCTTCTCTGCCTCGCCCCCTGGGCCGGGACACGCTCGGCTCGAAGCCCCAACAGAGCGGATGCCGATCTCGGCCGTCGCGCCCAGCCGCCTCCTCCCGGGCAGCCCCCTCCTCCCGCAGGCCCGAGCCGCGGAGCCGCACCTGAAGTCCTTGTCGGTGGAGGTCATCTTCTCCAGCAGGCTGGAGATGTGGTACGAGACGCTGGCCATGGCGGAGGGCTCTGCGGCGCCCGGGCTCGCCGCCCGCTCCGCGCCGCGAGGGCGGCCCCGAGGCGGCG
>VWZN01009842.1:608951-630005 GCA_013396955.1 Regulus satrapa | reverse complement strand
CGGCGCGGCCGGGGCTCCCCGGGCCCAGCTCTCCGGCCGCCGGGCACGGGCCGGGGCTCCAGCGGCCGCCCCTCGGTGCGCTGAGCTCGTTCTCCTCCTCCCTTCCCCCGCAGGTGTCGGTCATTAACACCGTGGACACGTCCCACGAGGACATGATCGTAAGTGTGCCGGGGCCGCCCGGACAGAGGCGCTCTGGGGCGCTCCGCGGGCGGTGCGGGCCGGGGGAAGGCGCTCTCCGGGGGCGGGATGCGCAGTGCTCCCCCACATCCCGACCTTGCCGTTTTCTACGGTGTGAAGGGGAAGACTTGTCCCGGAGGAAAGGGGAAATGATTTAAAAATCTTGATTTTCGTGTTCGGGCTCGTTTCTGCCCGTTTCCGTGAAGAACAGAGATGTGTGTGTATTTGCCGGTACAGAACTCCGGCTAATAAAAATGGTTTTCCCCTGCGTGGAGGTTTCTGGAATAGATGTATTAGTGTGAGTTGGAAGAAAGGTTTCCAAGTAATTTGTTGAAGGAAGGAGCCCAGCTCGGTGAGCGTAGTTCTTCAGGAAGAATTTCCTCACAGAAAAGGCTGTCAAGCGTTGGAAAGGGCTGCCCGGGAAGGTGGCGGAGCCACCGTCCCTGGAGCTGTTCAGGAAATGACTGGACGTGGTACTCAGGGCTCTGCTCTAGTGACAAGTTACAGCTGGGCAAAGGTTGGAGTCACTGACCTGGGAGGTCTTTTCCAGCCTTAAAGATTCCGTGGTTGGGTGATGGTGAAATTCCAAAGATAATTAAGAGCAGTATCTGTACACCCGTTTTACACTTTGGGAAACAGAAATACGTTACTGCTCCGTTACTGAGTACTGCTTTGTGCTCAGCAGCCTGGGGTCCCTGTTGGGAAAAGGCTGAGAGCTGCGGCTCAGAGCTCCCTGGGTTCCTTCTGTGGGGTGTTTGTGCAGTGATTGGAGCAGCAGCTGGGGAAACGCTGCTGTGCCGTGGCTGCAGTGTTGGGGAGCGTGGCTTAGGGCGCTGTGGGCCGTGGGTGCCGTGCCGTGGGTGCTGCCGTGCCGTGGGCGCCGTGCCGTGGGTGTTACTGTGCTCACTGGGTGCCGTGCCGTGGGTGCCGTGGGTGCTGCCGTGCCATGGGTGNGTGGGCGCCGTGCCGCGGCTCGCTCGGCGCGCTGAGCGCTCTCCCTGCCTCCCCTCGCAGCACGATGCCCAGATGGATTACTACGGCACGCGCCTGGCCACCTGCTCCTCGGACCGCTCCGTGAAGATCTTCGATGTCCGCAACGGGGGGCAGATCCTCATCGCAGACCTCCGGGGGTGAGATGGCGCGACGGGGACGCCCATCAGGCAGAACCCCCGCGCTTCGTCCTTTTGCCCTGGGGCGGCACAAAGCGCGGCCTCGCTTCTGGGGGAATTCCTCCGCGGCCGCGCTGCCCAGCTCGGGGCTGGCGTGGGGGCAGCGGCACGGGGGGGCCCGGTCGGGCGCTCAGTACTTTGCTCCTGTGGTTTTCGACGAGTGGAGCGTACTGATAGGAGCTGGAGCTGTTCCGTGTGACGCGGCGAGCCCTGTCCCATCCCAGCGTTCCCGCTGCTCCTGCCAGAGCTCTCCCAGAACGGCGACCCGCAGCAGGGACGGGGGGCGGCTCAGCCGCAAGGGGTTTCTCTCAGCTTTTCCAAATGCTGTTCCTTGCAGGCACGAAGGTCCCGTGTGGCAGGTTGCCTGGGCTCATCCTATGTATGGGAATATCTTGGCCTCCTGTTCCTATGACAGGAAGGTTATTATCTGGAAGGAAGAAAACGGCACTTGGGAAAAGACCTACGAGTACACAGGACACGATTCTTCAGGTATGGAGTGCGGAGCTGCCAGGGCAGACTGGGGAGGTGAGGGCTTGGGTAGGACTGAAATAAATCCGTTAGTGTTAAGGAAGAAAGCCTCTGGCAAAGAGAAAAGGATACAACTAAAGAGAGAGAGAATCTGTTCAGCACTAACGGGACATTTCCCTAAGGTGCTATTGCTGGACAGCCCACTGCTGATTCATACCGCGTGTCCAGGTGGTGTCATACACATAAGGCAGCTTTCAGACAAATATGGCAGGGAGCTGAATTCTTGAGGCAAATGCTGTCTGTTCCCAGTAAGAAAAACTGTACTTATCGTGCGGTATTTTGTTTTAAAATGGCAACTGTTGTGTTCAGATGGTTTCCCCTCCCAGTGCAGATCTGTTACTTGGTAAACAATGCTCATTGGCGGCTTTTGCTGAAATTTGGCTCATTCTCCGCTTTCCAAGCCACGTGCTTTGGGTGACTGTGCCACTGAGAGCAGTGAGTGAATTAGCCAGCAGTTCCTGTGCTGTAATGTGGTCTGTCTCACCCTTCCCAGTGAATTCTGTCTGCTGGGCACCACACGACTATGGACTGATCCTGGCCTGTGGGAGCTCTGACGGGGCCATTTCCTTGTTGAGCTACACGGGTGACGGGCAGTGGGAAGTCAAAAAGATCAGCAATGCGCACACGGTGAGTCTGTCCTGTGGAGCAGCCCAGAGCCACAGATAACGCCGAGGGGATGCCTCAGAGACTTGGCTGGATAAATACTGAAATGTGGTGAGGTTCTGTGAAACATCCAGAACCAAGAATAGTTCCTCCGAGCAGGCAGGTGTACTTCTTAAGTCACTAAAATGAAGTGCAAGTTCAACAATGAAGTTCACTGGACAGCACTGGATTGCCTCCTTATTGGGCATTGTTAAACACAGTGCTGAAAGTTACCTGTAGGAAATGGCCTCGGTCCTAAAAATATCTGCACCAACTGGAAAAACTGTGGGACTCCCGTTTTTCCCAAAATTGTGGAGATTTTTGTTTTAGCAGAACGTAGTAAGCTAATGGCAGTGGCCCCCAGTAGAAGGAAATTCAGCATAGGACCAAAGGGTTCCTTCTGCTCCTGTGTTCCTAAATCTGTGACTGTGTGTGCCTTTTGTCCTGTGCCCCTGTTCACACCTCCAAGATGAACTATTTTGTGTGCAAATACCCTTAGCTACCTCGGGCTTTCGAAGTGCCTTAGTGAGGCTGACTGCATCTGGATTTTACTCCTCCAGTATGCTCCCAGCATTGTGCAAGGTTTCAGTTCTTCTGAGAAGGGCTTATTCCCCCCTCTCGATACTCTTCACCCCCTCAGCAGCCTTTGCCTGTTTATGTGGCGAATTAAAGCAAGCAGCTTTTAACAGTGATGTTTTTCATTAACTAGATTGGATGCAATGCAGTCAGCTGGGCTCCTGCTGTTGTACCAGGCAGCCTTATAGAACAGCCCTCCAGTCAGAAGCCGAACTACATCAAAAGATTTGCATCTGGTGGCTGTGACAACCTGGTCAAGATCTGGAAGTAAGTGCCCTGTCACCTGATAAAACCTGACACTTTAGGCTTTGAGGGTCCCTTTTAATATCTCAAGTAATATTTTCAGCATCCCCATTGTATCATCTTCAAATGACTGTTGTAGAGAAGTGTTTTAAAAATGAAACCTTAGTGATACACAGTATCTCCCGTGGCTCCTGCAGTTTGTGCCAGCCCTGTGTGATCTCATCTCCAGGGGTGGCTTTCTAATGGTCTTTGGTTACTACTTTGGTAAAAGCAGATTTCTGACAAAACTGGAGGTCAGAACCTCCTTACCTGTGCTGCGTTCTGTCCCCTGGAGGGGTCAGTTCACGCCGTAGGGATCTTGGGAGAAGTGGGGAACGCTTGTGCTTTGTATTGTACTGATGAAGGAGGAGTCTGAATGCTAAAGCCAAAGCCTTCCTGACCAGGGGATGGAGGATGAAGGGTGCTGCTGCCGCCTTCTGATGACACAGTTGTATTTTCAGGGAAGAAGAGGGTCAGTGGAAAGAAGAGCAGAAGCTGGAGGCTCACAGTGACTGGGTTCGAGACGTGGCCTGGGCTCCATCCATAGGTTTGCCAACCAGCACCATTGCTAGCTGCTCGCAGGTGAGCTTTCTTTGGGCACTTGGTGCGCTCCCTTCCTTGTGCTGCCTTCCCTCTTTGTCCAGTGAAGGGACTGTGGGGATAGAGCTGCACTAGCAGTCCTCCGGGCACTCCTTTGCCATATCGGGGTCTCTGCACAGGAGCCTTTGATTCCTGCTCCTCCCACGCTCAGAAGCCCGCTGGAAGCATTTCTGGCCAGAGGTTTGTGTGTGTGCGCCTCTGTACGGCAGCCCGGCTTCTGGTTTGAAAATCAAGAGCAGGATGGTCTCACTGGGACAAAGACCTTCCAAACAATGTCATATTTTAGTGTTTCAGGATCAGATTTACTGAGCTTCCTTCTAAAAATACTGTTTTCTCATAACTGGTGTTCTTAATCAGCTCTGATGTCCTCAGCCTTCATATTGACTGTTGTGTTCTTGCTGCTAATCTGTAAAGGTTTGTTTATTTTTTAATATCAAGAAGACTACTTAGTGAGCTCCTGCCACATGACTGAAACCATAATCTCATTCTTGGGAAGTATTTTAGCTGATACATATGTATTTTGGGGGCTCTTCTCTGGTGTTTGCAAGCTATGTTGGTAGTTGTTCTCCTCAGAGCTGTACTCCTGCCTTGCCTTTATACAGGGCAAGGAGACAGCCCCCTTGCTGTGCTGAGCACAAATCCACACGGACACAGCTGTGATTTGGACGTGTAGCTCCGAGGGCAAATCAGGGTTATGTTTCTTGTTCCCAGCCAACTTGGTCTCTGTGCTTTTGCAGGACGGCCGAGTGTTTATCTGGACGTGTGATGATGCCTCTGGAAACTCCTGGTCACCAAAGCTGCTGCACAAGTTCAACGATGTTGTCTGGCACGTGAGCTGGTCCATCACTGCCAATATCCTCGCGGTGTCTGGAGGAGACAACAAAGTGAGTACTGCTGCCTGGCTTTTACCCCCTGCACCGCGTCCAGAGGAGCTGGCACCTGACGGGCGCCCCGTGTGTGGCACACGGCGGCCGTAGAGTCTCCTTTGCTGCAGTGGGGATGTATTTTCTTCTGATTAATCGAGAGGGCAGGAAGACCCTAACCTTTGGAAAACGACTTGCAATGCATTCTGAGTCCTTACTGGAGGGCAGAAATGCAGGCTGAACTTGGTTTTGTGGAGTACTGATAATTCAAATACTCTCCTTGTTTGACTGCAGGCTATCACTAAATCCATGCTGTGGTAGCTGCAAGAGAAAGGGGAACAGGATGTGTTTAAAGCTGAAAGCTGTTTCTGCTCTGTCTTTGAGGTGACGCTGTGGAAGGAGTCGGTGGATGGGCTGTGGGCCTGTATCAGCGATGTGAACAAGGGCCAAGGAGGGGTGTCTGCAGTGACGGAAGGGCAGCAGAACGAGCAGTGATGCACGGTGGGATTCTCCAGCTGCAAAAAGTGATCGCTCTCCCTGATTGCAGTGTGTCTTTAGCTGGATGAGAACTGATTTTATCTAAACTGGACATGAACATGGGAAACAATTATCCAATTTTATGAGCACTCTCACTGGGATGCTACAATAAGTTGATAATCAGCCTTAATTGACATTCCCTTAAATTTAAGGTAAACAGTATAGCCGAGGACTGTGCCTGATACTACTCCTTGGTACTGTAGGAATTATTCCCCGCTTTTCTGGTTTAGGGGTCGAATTTGATTGGAGGTGCTGTGGTCAGAGTTCACGCACTTGAACGGAACGGGGAAAGGTGTCAAAGCAATGAGATGTGAACTCCTTTGTGCAAGGGGACTAATACTCTGTGCCCTCAAAGACCAGAACTTTGTTTCAAGGGAGGGAAAGGGCTGGTGGAGCTCTCAGGTTGGCTGGTAGTGTGCTAGCTGGCTCTGCTGGTAACAGTGACCTTGTGTTTTTCTTAAAATAACATGCTCGGCCAGGTGAAAGTCTCTTTGCTTTCTTGAACCTGAAAAGGAGTAGTGGAGTGCATATGTCTTCTGCTTTACAATAAATCTCAAACTGGGTTATTTAACCAACATCAGTAAATCAAACCATGGTTTGAAGATGTATTTTTTTTAGTCACACTTCTGTACTGTACCTCAGTTGTTTGGATTTTTTTTTTGTTGAGATACCAACAGAATAAAATCCTATTGGTTAAAATCTGGTGTACTGTTTTAAATAATCTTTTCACAGGACTGCCTTTTCAAGGCAGTCTGCAGTCTGTCTTCAGCCGAGCCACAGTCACATCTTCCCATCCATGTAATTAGTTTTGCAAGAACTTGGTTTTGTTGTTTTTTTGGGTTTTTTTTTTACCTGTAATGGTACATCACAAGGCAAGGGCGAACGCACCAGCAGCACCAGCTTCCCTTTTCTTCTCTTACTAACTGTACTCCTCGTAAGGGAAGAAAGAAGGACGTGAGCCCATCCGCGGCCTTTGAAGTTGTTAAAACCGACGTTAGACGGAGTTTGATGAAAGCGCTGCAAAAGCGCCCGCGCGTTCCTCACCGGCCCTCAGGGCACCGTTCGGCCCTCGGGGCACCGGCCCGGCCCTCGGGGCACCGCTCGGCCCTCCGGGCACCGCTCGGCCCTCGGCGCTGATTGGGCGGGCCAGGAAAGGCGGGAAGCGCCGCCTGCTCCCCTCAGCCCCGGCCTGTGCCGCAGCAATGTTCGCAATGAGTTTTACGGTGAAAATTGTCTCTAGAGCCATCAGAAAGGAATAAAATCAGCTATTTGATAGTGAACAAAGGCCGAATAAATATGTTTGTACTAATAATTACTACTGAGAACAAAGTGACCTTGAGCTGCTTTTGCCCGAAGAGGGTGGAACGAGATACATTTGCTGTGCCATAAAGAATGAAAAAGCAGTATAGAAAGAAAGGAATTTTTCAGGTTTTTTTAATTCACAAAGGTACTAATAAATGGTGGTTTATGAATAAATGTATAAACTGGTAATGCATAAACTGGCTTCTGAACTGCCAAGTTACATAACAGTGTTAATGTAAGACCACAGTGTCTTGTATATGTTTTGCCAAAAATTTAGGTAACTCTGTAAGGCTACCTAAACCACCTCAGAATATTTTAAAACTATTAGGGTACAAGACAAAGAATAACAATTCCATTTGATGACTCTACAGCACTATCACGAAACAGCTACAGTTTGTAGCACAAATTACAGTTCAAGGCTCGCAGGTTTCCCATTCAGCTCTGCGGTGTATCCATATCCATTCCTTTCTGGAGAAGACGGAGGATTTTACCATGGGTCTCCCAGAATATACCCGTGAAAAACAATGAAGATTACATTTTTACCACCATAAAGTTATCTCCATAAAATCTCCTATAGAATTAAATAGTTATTTACCAGCCTGAGTATACAATGTTTCTTATGTCAGTACTAATCTTATCTTGGTTTGATTCTGGTAAAATAAGAAACTGAGACTGTTAAATACAAAGACAGTATCCAAGGCACTTATAATTAAGGAATTCTACGGAATTCTACCAGTTTTTAGTGTAGAGAATAACTTGAGAAATGTGTAGGTAAATTCAGTACTTAGGTCTTTAGTTAAAATACTTTAACTTGCTCATAATAATACATACAGTGAACTAGGTACTGTACAAAAATAGAAGGTGCGAGGCCTTTGTGTAAAGCTATGAATAATATACTAGTACACAATTCCACTAAAAAGAATTAATAGAATTAATTTTGTTTTTGTTCCTTGAACGGCACTGTGAATTGCAGCCATTTCTGCACATCAGGCCCTGTTCCCTGTGCTCAGGAGGCAACTCACATGTCTGTAAGCTGAGCGATCTACTCTGATAATTCTTCTGGTTCATAATAAACCTGCTTTTCCCTAGACTGCACACAAGTGGAATATGCTAGCAATAATACAAATAATAAATATCATAAAACCAGAAGTTATACTTTCTTAAGGGGGCTTTCACTTGATCAGAAATACACCAGCATACAAGTTTCTATTTTTTCTTTTGCACGTGATCCCTGGACCTGAGACCAAGGCTCCTACTGCTGGGTGAACTAAGGGACACCCACAGGGATTCCTCTGAGAATGCCAGGTGAGTGTGGAACCATCAACAAGTCCCCATATTAGCTTATATTTAACCTATTGCCAAAATAAATACAACAAATTATGTTTCAAGTGTCGTATTAAAAAAAAATCAAAGCTATTTTATATTAAAATCTTTTCCCTAATCCAAAATATACAACAGTTACCAGGTGAAACACAATGAGAAACATAACCATGTAAAGGACATTCAGGAAGAAATAATTCCCAGAAATACTCCTATGAAGTATGAAACACGGTGTTAGGGCTCCCAAGAGTGAACTGAAAGGCTGGACTCAAGTGGAGAGAACGTGGGCGAGAAGCTCAGAATGGAGGAGAGCGGCTGAAGTTCTTTACTTACACCTGTGGTCAGTGCAGCTCCAGCCAAGCTGAGGCCACGCACAGCGCTCTGGGAACTTGCACAGCAGTCCCCCCTCTGGTAACGCAGCGGTTTTGGGTGTGTGGACTAAGAAATGGAAGAGCAGAGAGTCACTGGCAAACATCCCAGTGGCTCTGGGGATTCCTGCAGGTACTGCTCTGGGACTGTGATCCAGTGAGACCTGCAGATCCTTCCTGAAACACACTGCAAACGAATCACAGGTTATTCTGGCACTCGCGTTTGCC
Source organism: Regulus satrapa (assembly GCA_013396955.1). Classification (NCBI taxonomy): domain Eukaryota; kingdom Metazoa; phylum Chordata; class Aves; order Passeriformes; family Regulidae; genus Regulus; species Regulus satrapa. The sequence continues at coordinate 621,413 of VWZN01009842.1, read as the reverse complement.
GTTCCTTCTCACACTGCAGATGAAAAGGCAGAAGGCATTTCTGTGTACAGAGGGGGACTGTGCTTTAATCTGCTATAGAACAGGTATTTTCTGGGGCTTCTCCACGTGGTGCTTCTTGTTTCCTTCAGCCAGGGCTAAGGTTCCTGATCCAAATCTGCTACCTAATCTTACATGAAAGGCACAATTTTACCGTCTTTCCAATGAGGAGACAGTCATTTATTCTTTTGAGCTGGCTACTGATAATAAATCCATCCAATTTATGATTCAAAAAGTTCAGAACTGTTTAACTTGTCTTCTTCATAGAGCAAAATATTTTCCATGAGCTTCTTTTTTTGATCATTAATCTGTATTTTCCAAGATGTCTCTCTGGCTAAGGCTGAAAAACAAAAAAGGCCCAAATACTGAGGGGAAAAGAAACCCCATCTATTTGACTAAGAAATAGATGATAAATTTTAATTTAAGAAAAAGCGACCAAACAACAAAACTGGCTTAGGAAAACCACCTGATAGAAGATCTCTAAATGTTTTGTAGATTTATTAGTAAATTCATAAACAAGGAGAAAATATTTACTAATACGTGTTTAAAAGTAGGAAGAAGAACCTAAGCAGTTCTGGAGAAGAGAGTAATTTGAACCCAGTACTGTAAGACGAGGGCACTTTTACCTTGTGGAGCACACGAGGAGTCCAGGCACGTGTTTCCCTGCGGCCACGAGCCCTGAGCAGCAGCTGCCGTGCCCAGGACGCCGTCGCCTCTGGGGCTGGCGGCGCGTCCCTCCTGCGCTCCCTGGGCTCCAGCCCTTCCCTGCTGGAGGCTGGAGTCGCAGCCTGACGCCGGCTCCGAGCCGCCGCACGCGTCGCTAGGGAACTCCTCGGCGGGTTTTTCCGGAGGGTTCCACATGAAACTGCTGGACTCGTCCGACTCACAGGGCACCCGTGACACGTAGAGGCCACAGGTGTCGAAGGGCGCGCAGGGGCTGCCGCCGGGCAGCGGCGCTGCCTGGCTGCTCTCCTCTCTAGCGCCCAGGGCACAAGGCACATCCGTGCTCACGCTGGCTGTCTCGTCATCCGTTTCTTCCGGAGTGTTCATGGAGAATCCAGAAGTGCTGCTTCCACAGATGTAATGCTCTTTTAATTTGTTTTCGGCCATTTCCAGAATTTCAAGTACCTGTTTTTAACAACCAAATCTGTTGAATGCATAATAATTCCTGTACCCCTGCTTACCCACATCAACAATCACAAAAATAAGCAAGACGTGAATGCTGTAGCTTTACACCCTTATGACGAAGTAAAACCTTGGTCATGTAGTTAAAACGTTACCTCTGCTATGTTTGAACTCTTCTTTCTCAGGCAAAGGCAGATGGCTGATGCAAAATCAACAGCCACCTCTTCCAGCAAGTGCCCTGGTTTTCTGTCTAGGTATTTGCAACAGATTTCCTTAGCAGCAAGTTTTTCCAAATGTTTTCCTTTGGAGTGTGAGCTTTCTTTTGCTGTTTGAATTTCGTCGGCAATCATATCTTTCTGTTCAAAGGAAGGAGATGGGTTAGCGAAGGCGAAATGAACACAAGCATTTACTGTTGTCTGAATCTCTAAGAATCAGTATTGCTGTGTATTTGTCATTAGTGCTCCTCACTGACTGGTTCACAGACTGAAAAGCTTTAATAATCTCTGTTGATGCTACTGACTGAAATGTTTATTCCCACAGGAGAGAAAAAGGCCAGTGGCTTTCTCTACACGTGTCCAACGTCAAATTCCTTAAAGCACGCCAGCTCTTCTTGGCTTGTGCTCATTTATACAGGAGTGAAAAACTGCTGTGTAGAGCAGCATTCTTACAGAGGCCTCTATAACACATGTTAAAGAAATCAGGAACATAGGATCTTCCATTTTCTGAACCCCTCTGAACTTGTGAATTGCTTGTACATAATGGGAATACTGTTGTTCTCCCCTCCAAGGCTGCAGCCAGACCAGAAATCAGGAGCACATCCCAGAGAAGGAATCCAGGTGGAGGCTGCCGTCTACAGATGGTTTTAATGCATTCAGTGAGTTTGGCTGTTCTTTTTTTGCTTGTGAAAGTGGCTCATGTAGCTCTAACCTCAGCTTGGGAAACTGGCGAGGATATCAGTGCCAGGCATGAGCGCAAGAAAAACACCTGATAAAGGTGATAATGAGTTTCTGCCGTTCCTGCCCACACACGTTTCCCCACTCACCGTGGCTCCTACCACCTCCTCCTGGCACACAGAAAGTGTGCAGCAGCATTTCAGCACAAAGCCTTGTCTCTTAAATATTTATTTATTCTGGACTCTCTCCTAATGCGATTCAGGCCGGCTCTCACGAGTGGGTGGGAAATGGGAATGTGAAATGGGAATATCTATTGTGCTTCTGTTCTAATGGCAGGCAGGCTGCTGACATTGATGGAACCAGGATATGGCTCCTAAACTTCCCTTCTGCAGGACATGTACAGCAAACAACAAATCTAAAATTGTATTTAAATAAAATTAGAGTTATTTTTATGACAAATGAAATACAGTTCATTTGTATTGGTGTTCATTGCTGCTGCTTTTTCTTACCAGGTAAATCGGGTGTCTGTCTTCATCCAGTGCCTTGATCCCGGTCAGTATCTCTGCTAAGACCTAGAAAGTGCATTTCCTAGATAAATTTCTTTGTTCAGAATGAAGTATAATTTAAAAAAAAAAAAGGTTTCTAACTAAAGAAATATTGAACTTTCAATGCACTCTGGTATTATAGTTTTACTTCAGATGGCTTAATGATGCCAGCTCAGGACATTTATGAGCCATGCCCTGATTTTACAGCACAATAGATATTGCTGAAACTAAGATTAATAAGAAAGTAAAGCTAAATGCAGATAAAAAAATCATACTGAACAGAGTAACTTCCTACTTAAATGGAAACTCTTGGAGATGAGTGACATCACAGACTATCAATTATTCCAGCTGAAATTACAAATGAACAGGCAATGTTTGTAGCAGTTCATGTGGTGAGTCTGCAAGAATTTTGAGCATCTAACTGATTTTAAGCCATCAGCAGTAATATTTCATTTACAATAAGAAACACTTCTGTTTCTCTTGTTCAAAAGGTTCACCTAATTTTGCCATAAACTGAGGTATATTTGGAGTATGAACAATTAAAACCAGGATTTCAACATATTGTAGAGCCAGCAGCTACAATATGAAATTGCCAGCAAAACAACTATATTAGGTACTTGCTCTTACATTAAATTTCTTGTCTAGAAGCATCAAAATATGCAACAGAGCATAGAAAAAAGGCAACGTACCACACCACAGCTGAATATATCCACTTTTTCTGTTAACTGCCCATGTCTGACAAAATCTTCTGGCAGGTAAGTAAGAGAAGCCTGTAGGACTTTGGTTTTCATCACGGCATATTCTGATTTTTTATCAGAAGAATGCAACCGCAGGCCAGAGTGCCCAAGCTTTGGTGTAAAGTTTTCATCCAACAAGACATTTGAGCTGCAAATAATGACAAACAATTCACAATATTGGTCAAATCATTACTTGAGGCAAGGAATTAGTTTTATACTTTGTAACTTAAGCTCTGAAAGTGTCCAGCATTTGGCTTTCTGCATAGGACTGAAAGGATTAAGAATGTTAGAAGGCAAGAAGGGGAAAAATATGTACCCAAAAATTACTTTAAATAATTTATTTCCATCATTTAGGAAAGAGAGACAGGTTAAACAAAAAAGGGTAAAGGCCTTACAGAACAAGGGACAGCAGAAAATACTACAAATAGATTTCCAAATTGTATAAGCTTTAGGCATGATTGTTAAAGAAATCCTTGAATTACCAGGTGACCGAGGAAGTGCTGATATGCCAAAGTCCTCACCTCTTGATATTGCCATGAAGAATTCCATACTTATGCAAATACTCCACTGCTCTGACAACTCCTATAGAAATGCTAATTCGCATCTCCCAGGTCAGTGGAGAAGAATCATCCTGCAAGGAAAGGAGGAAAGAAAAGGTAATTAATGGAATAAAATACTGTAAGACATTGGTAGTTTAGAAAAGCAAAGGCTTAGCTGAGTCCCAGTCAAACCCCAGGAGAAGAGCTGCTGCCTTTCTGGTGCTTGCAGCCGAGGCGCTCGGGCACCTCTTCTCTGGCCGTTTCTCAGAAATCCAAAAGATGCAATCGTACTTGCTGGAATTCCAGGAGAGGCCTTGCAGTGAAAGGAGGTGGCAGAGCCAGATGATTGCTTACGTGGCACTGAAGCTTGTTTTGCAGGGAGCCATTGGGCAAGTACGGATAGATCAGACAGTGCAATCCAGTTTCCACCGAGAACCCCAGCAGCTGCAGAATGTTTATGTGACAACACCTGCAGGCACAGATCAGCAGTGATTTGCAAATGACGCAAGAGCAATGCAGAAAAATACGTTCCTGAGCTGGAACAGGTTCCTAAATCCAAGCTGGAACGGTGTGCTGCGGTGGAAGCACAGCTGGAGGCACAGCAGCTCCTGGGCAGGAGACAGCAGGAGCCTGACAAGAGCCCGTCTCACCGCAGCAGGGGCACCAAGTGGGCTCCGTGTCCTCCCCATCCCACGGCTGCAGAGTGGCTGTGCCAGCTCAGCCAGCAGCAGCAGTAGCCCCGGGCACTGTGCTGCTTGCCCGGGGCTACCTAACCCTTGTCCCCAGGCCAGAACAGTGTGTGGAGCAGACAGCCCAGTGTTGGAGACCACAGGTGGGACGTGCACCGCTGCCTCTGAAAGCCACCCACTCACCGAAAGCAAACCTGCACTTCTGTATGAAAGAACCTCTGGGTGGAACTGGGGCTGGTGCATTCCAGCTGAAAAGTGAAAACATGCAAGACAAGGTCCTTAGCATTTATACAGTAGTACAGCAGTCTCTAGATGACAACTAGTATAAGAAACAGGCAAGTACCACTGATGGCAACATTAAGTCAAAGGTAACAATTAACTGGCAATTAGAACAAAAAGCAGTGTAAAGACATCCTTGATGCACCCAGCAGTGCAGACACCTATACTGCAGGCTACTCCTATGTATACAGTTAATGGAACTACTCACATGAGTAAAGTATTCATCACGTGTGTTTTCTGAATTTGGGTTTAATTATTTACATAATTTCATTTTTACCTGTCCTCTTGTGTAGCTATTCTGGTTCCTTCCCCACACAATATTATACAACAACTGCTAATGGGCAATCCATGCCAATAACACACCTTCTTCTAGAAAAAGGTGCAGTACTTGCCTCTTTGAGTCTTTTGATGACAAACACCATGTTGTTCCTCTGACCTTTGTAGATGTCCGCAAAAGTACCTTCACAGATCCTGTTCTTGTCACTGAAACTGTCTGTGGCATGAGCAATTTCCCTCTGGGTCCACAGGAGACTCCCGCTGGGGAGATCAGCCATCGTCTCCTGCTGAGGAGCAGAAGAGCTGCAGGGCTACACATTTGTAGAAGAAACAAGTTTATCTCGTGACAATCCATGTGCTTTTTTCCTTCTTTCAGTGTTGTATTTTCCTTCCCGTGCTTTAAGCAATTGCTGTCATTGCTGAATTAAACTGTGAAAGGTGCTATGCAATCCCTCCTTAGGGTGGAGGCAATTCCTGTATTGATGGGTTGGGATGATGTAAAACTTTTGCACAAGTTTTACAACTTCAAGTTTCGCAGTAGAAGCGACTTGAAATCAGTTGCCAGTCTGCATTTCCACCCTTCCCAGGAAACAGACTCAGTTTTGTTTAAAAGCCCATATTTTTACGTGATGTTAGTCTGATTTACAAAAGATACTGATCTTTATAATTAGGTTACATATTAAGCAACAGTTGGATGAGAAAGTGGGGTCCCTCATAATGTAATTATGCTCTGGTAGCAATTTCATATCTCCTTTTGATGCATCTGGCATCAGTTGCACAATGATTTGTTGGTTCAAGTGTGGCAAGTCCTAATACCAACTATAATTACAGTCCCACTGGAGCCTAACCAGGCAGCTTTCACAACCTTAACGTGCACCCCACTTGAGGAAACAAAGCACTGACTTCTTCTGAAGAAACTCTGAAACTACTGCACTCTGAGTCAGTCTTCTCTCCTGGCTGGTACTCCTGGACTACGTTATTGTGGAAGAGTTTAAAGCCTCGGACAAAATAAACCAAATAAAGCAGGCCAAGAACAACCATGATGGGGCTAAAGTGTGCCCACAGATCTGGGAAACACTATGGGGACAGGACAGATGTAGTGAGACTGTATGAAAGATGAGAGAACTGCAGGGAGGAAGGGACAGGAGACTTCGTGCTGAAATCATTAGGAACATGAGGAGAATTCTTCCCACTGTGATGGTTAAGCACTGGAATGGGGGCTCAGAGAGGTGATGGAACATTTGACGTGGGAAATTTTCAGTTGTTAGCTACACAAGGCTTTGGACATTACTTAATACTAGCCCAGTTTTGAGCAGAAACCACATTTTAAGTCTACTGAAACTAAAAGCTATATGGTTCTGACTAATCAGTGGTATTTACTGTCCTGCCCTGCGATTGCACCGGAAATGTAAGTCCTCTGTCAAATCTATATGTGAGAGCCCTCCAAACCCAGTTACTATTTGTGGGTATGCTATCCCTTCTGAGCTATGCAGGAAATAATACTGAACATTTTTCTTTCGCTGGCAAAAAGGTGATGTAAACCCCAAGCAATCTAACTGAACCTTTAGTACTGTATTCAGTCCAAACCCTTTGTAATTGAGCTCAAGGTTATCACTACACCAACATTTTTGTACAAGTAGAGGGATAAACTTTAACTGAAAAAAGACAGAATGCAATAAAGGCAATTTTCCTGGTTATAGTCAGTGAGCACTAAGGGGATTTACCTTTACACTTGACGAAACAGGAGGGTTGGACTGTAGGGAATTCAAAAGGTCTCTCGGGGGAGGTGGTGGAGCAGGGAGGGAATACAGGGCTCCCTCAGAAACAGCACCTGAAACTGAGATAACAGCATTGACAACACACCTTATTTCTGTAATACCACCACCTGTGACTGCCTGCAAAGGTCTAGGAATTATGAAGATCTGGGGTATTATTTTTTAAATTTTCTGGCCATGGATAACCTTTGACAAGCTGTCCAGTTGTAAATTCTGTGTGAAGACAAGGAGCTGTCTTCCTGGTTCTTGTCTGCAGGACTGTGCAGCCCTCTCCAGCCTGGCTGGGACATGAAGCTGTGTCTGTGCTGTTGCAGATGCTTTCCCCAGTGTGTGCTGGAGCTCTCTCCCTCCCTCTCCTAGCAGAGGGGCTGCTGACCCCTGCCTGGCTCTCTGCTGGCCTAGATTTACTGTGCATGAAGAGATGGACAAGGGGCAGGACATGCACGCACTGGTGCAGTCTTTGTACGGGAGCCAGGACGGGACCAAGGCATTCAGAGACCTGGGAATCATCCTGAGATCCCAGAGGACAGATCCAGCCAGCATCTCCCAAAGCCAAGGGATGAGCAGGAGGCTGTGTGCTAAAGTCAGGAATAAACAGGAGACTAGCACAGCAGTGCTAGGGAAACAGCAGACACTCAGCTGTGCCCAGCTGGGAGATCAGAGTCTCACTGTAGCCTCCTGACCACAGACACACAGCAGCCTTGGCTAAGCAGCCATTTCGTGTCAGAGCAAATCCTGGCCCGGTGCTGTACTTACTGCCTGCTGGGACTGCTCCCGGCTGCGAAGAGTCTGGGCATGGCAACAGACTTAGGGCACTTTCCTTCTCTCTCCTTTTGCCTTCTGCGGGAGGTAGAGACAGGATCTGTTTGGGTGGCTCTGGCTCCTCTTTTTCAGGGATGGTGATGTTAGAGGCTGATGTCCCTTCAAAACAGAGCGAAGAGAAGATAAAGATAACCAGGGAAAACTGAGTCTGACTCTAAGCAGAGACCAGAAAATGATCTTAGTCAGGATGTCAGACTTCAAATTAACAACAACGTTAAAATGAACACTCAAGCAATTTAGATGGTATTTAAATTGAGACTATACCCATGACATTAACTTCTACTGAAAATTAACAGGAACTAATAGCTTCAAACAAATACCAGCAATGACTATTCAAGAGATGCAGAGTCCCTTACAAGAAGAAATTAGCAATAATAATACATGTATTATTTTTAATATAGCGTCCTTCAGGTAATGATCTCAAATCACAAATACCTCCCAGCCTAAGGAAGGACTGAGTTCTCTGTCAGTTGTCATGGGACTGAGGGGAAGATGGACAGAACTGTGCTGGGTTTAGTCAGTTAAACATTTTAGGACTATTTTCAATTGTGTGATTTTAGTGGCATGACTAGGTTCATTCCCAGGAAAAACTTTCATATATGGGACTATTTGTAAGAAAGATTCATACTTTTACTTAGCAACAGAAAGAAACAAAACAAAGGCAATCTAGGGGAAACAAAACAAAATAGTCAAAATTCAAAACGTATTGGTATTAAAGGAAAGTTTAAAGGATGAATTATTGATTCACTACAGCTCTAACAGATCCGGTGCTGTACACAGCTTGGCAAAACCTCAGAGTCAGGACTGAGAAAGCAACTTGAAGTCTGATTAAAAGAAGTACCAAGATACAGTGTACAGGAACTTAAAACTATGTACAGCTGAGGGGGGATTATTCATATGAGATTAGGCTACAGTTAGGGTGGGAAGAAATAAAATACAAAAGTCCAAGATGCTGTGATATATGAGGTTGTCAAAATCTCCAAAGCAGGTGAATTCTTATCTCTGAAAATGCTCCTAAAACTGAGGTTGAAAAGGAGCCTGTGTTGAAAATGTCCAGTGTGCTCTAGGGGTGATATAAGGGCTTTCTACTCTCTGATAACATTTTCCTGGTTGTAGTTCTAAACTTCTCTCTGGCACCTTTTATCAGCAATACATTTACCATTTTCTTAAAAACCAAAAAGCATGTTTTATTTTTATACAGAAAAAACATAAGCCCAAATATTATTAGATGGTGGTTCTGATTCTGCTGTTCTAACAGCTTTGTCTCTTATCTGGTGATCTCAGAATCCAAAGTGCCAGGCCTCTGTTTGCATCTGAAATCAGAGAACAGCTTTGTGTTCTGCTGCAGGTACAAAGGCAGGGAGTGCGTGGAACAAGCAGGAAGCCCAGTGTATCTCGTGCATGCACCAAGAGCCACTGAGCTGGGGGAGAGAAGCCAGGCCGTGGCTCGTTCAGGCACTGAGGCCGAAACAGCAGCACACGAAGAGCAATAGTGGCAGAAATGTTCTGCTTAAGGTTTCTGTTTTCTTCAATGCCACCTATGAATTCAGGTCTGAATGAAACCAGGGCTGAAAATCAAAACTCAGAACACTCAGGTATTTTTGTTACTGTGTCAGAGTGCTGTGAAATCCCAAATTTTACAGGGTTTTAAAACTAGTTGTCAAACAGATTGCAGGCCTTTAGTCACAACTGACAGTCCCTGCATTCTGCAGGCAAGTCCCTGTATTCTGTTTTTTTCCTCACATGGTTTAACCTAGAAGTCTCAGAACTTCCCTTATTCAACCTACTTTTCAGGGTTTTTCATGACTTTTGCAACTTCCTGCGTGTCACACAAACAGGGCAGCACGGCAGCTAAAGAACTGACAGAAAACATCACTATGGCCATTCAGAAGTGGGACCACAGAGTGCAAACTGCTGAAGGGAGGTAGAACTCTCTGGGAAGTAATCTGCCTGGAAAAGATCTCCCTTTGTGCTGTGTCTGATTCCTTTAAGTAGGAAAGAATTGAATTATGGTGATGTAAGGACCGCTTGGTTTTCTGAAGGGCCCAACAGAACAAGCAACATATCATCTGTATCTGCCCAAGAGGGATCACCTGAGTAAGCTGAACATATTCAGATACAGAGAAAAGCTAAAAATGAAAAAAAAAAAAGGGAGCTGAGAGCAGCCTAAGGGAAAGCAGGAAATGCCCGCTGTACCTACGCCAGGTGCAAACTGCCCAAGCAATGGCCATCCTGAGAGCAGAGGGAGCAAACCTGGCCCGGAGGGCTGGCGAGTGTTTCCCTGCAGGGACGGTGGTTGGGTTTGTCTGTGTTGTGTCTGTGTTTCAGGGCTAACTGCTGGAACGTGCTCTCGGGTTGGAAGCATTCCTGGCAGGGCCTGCAATCTCTCAGGATGGGATCCAGTGCCACAGGAGCAGGCCTGAAGGACAGGGACCCTTTGTGCAGCCTCTGTGTTCTGAAACCCTGTCTGGTGTATAAAGGCCCTGGTCTGGCCTCAGCCCATCCTCCTGGCACTTCTTGAAGGGTCCAAGATGGGCCCCACAAAGATGGGGTGATGAGCTGTGGGGACCGGTGAGTCCACCTGGGTCACCTCTTCCCTCATTCCACCCATTTTACTGGAGTGAGCAGAACATCACAATCGCATAAATTTAGAATTTGACACAGCGTGTGACTTCTAACAAAAAGCTTCTTCAGCTAGCGAGGGAGATGTCCTAGGAGGGGCCTGGGTGCCGTGAGCACAGAGCCATGGGAGGAAGGGGCAGCTACTCACAGTCCAGGATGACCTGAGCTGCTCGGTAAAGCTGCAGCCCTTGCAGCAGGTCCAGCAGCTGCTGCACGGTCGCCAGCCTCACTCCCCACCACCACATGAGCTCCCTCGTGATGCTGATCCCTGTCTTCTCCATGCACTTGATTTTCCGTAGCTCTGTTTGATCAGTGATCACGAAGGAAGCTGGTGGGAGAGAATGGATATTTCTGTTAAAATATCAGGAAAAACAGGCAAGGGCAAGCAGAGCAGGCTAAGGTGTGAGACACAGTTTGCTTTTGCGTTTGCATATCTTAAAAAGGAAGGATCTCAATAAATTCCCTACATGGGCATGAAGAAATTTCTGTTCCTAAAGTAGGATATCCCTTTTCTTCCTTAAACCAATTCTGGGAAAAATTTTGCTCTATCAGAGACACTTGAAAAGAAGACCCACTCATACTTTTCAGCATATTTTCCCAGTAATCTTTCTCCTTAATACTTTGTACCAAAATCAGGTTAGATTAAATTCCTGGGGTGATTCTCCCAAAACAGGTGACAGCAGTCAGTGGAGTGGCTGCACTCCCACTTGCATTCCTAAATCCCCATGAGCCAAACCAAACCTGAATCAGCTGGGTGTTAGTTACACTCCGATAAAGCTGTTGGGGAAATGCAGCTATTTTTAGATGCCAAAGCTGACCCTACACAATGCGTCCCAATTCCTGGCCATGCCCGACAGCCCCCTGTACTTTTCCCAGCTCACTTCTCCATCCAAAACCCCCCTCCCCTCACCTTGCCCCAGCTCCACCCCACACACCCCGACACAGCCCCAGAGCTGGAGTCTCGGAGGGGCTGTGCCTGAAGGAAAAAGTCTCGGGGCTGGGCTGTTCATGTGCAGACAAAGATTCCTGAGCTCTCACCACGGCTGGCTTTGGAAGGATATCAGAAATACAGCTTTATGCATCTGAAGGTAGCAGAGAAAAATCCCACCCTACATCAGGAAGTTTAACGGGCTAAGAGCTTATTCAACACACAGGTAGGGAAGTCACGTCAAATAAAGGAAGGCAGGTACTAAGATTCAGCTTAGAATTGTTTGCACTGGGATACAGAAAAAAAGAGTAAATATAAATAGCTCAGGACTACATTTCCTGTACTTACTGACTGTAAACAGCTAGGACCGAGAAAAGCAGAAAGTATGAGGGAATATACATGAAGAGAAGAAGGAAAGAAAAAAGTAGAACACCTGAGCAGATGTGAGGGCGGTTGTGAAAACAGGCAGCGAGAAGTGGCAGGACAGTGTGACGGGAGAGGGAAGTAGGAGAGATTGTGGAGAGTGAGGGGAAGGAGCCCGGCTGCCCGGGAAAAGCCAGGGCACCACAGAAGTCTGGCACTCCAGCTGTGTTTGAAAAGCAAAGGCAGACAGGTGCCCGGGAGTTCCCTGCCTACAGGCTGCGCTACCGGCGCCCGCCCGGACCTCGCCTCCCTCCAGCAGGTGCCAAAGGCGCCGCTGTCCCCGAGCCCCGCCGCCCGCCCGGGCCCGCACCGAATCGCATCCAGTCGCAGTCGCTGAGGCAATCCATCTTCTGGCAGAAGTCCTCCAGCACCCAGGCGGGCATGNCAGCCCGGCGAAGAGCCCGCGGCACTGCCGCCGATCCCCGGCGGCTCCGAGCGCCGCTTCCTGCTCCGCTGACGTCAGGCCCCAGATGCAAATCAGATTTTCCTTTCTTCGGCAGGAAAATTATCGCTGCAGCCCGCTGGCCACCCCGCCAGCTCGGCGTGCCGGAAGCCAGAGCGGCTCCAGCTGCTCGCCCGGGCATGGGCCGGGCCGGGAGCGGGGCACCCCCGGAGCGCAGGGGATCCGCACACGGCCGAGGGTGCCTGAGGGAGGGACGGCACTGCACAGCGCAGGGGATCCGCACACGGCCGAGGGTGCCTGAGGGAGGGACGGCACCGCACAGCGCAGGGGATCCGCACACGGCCGAGGGTGCCTGAGGGAGAGACGGCAC
>VWZN01009842.1:590335-608758 GCA_013396955.1 Regulus satrapa | reverse complement strand
AGGAAGGGCTCTGCACAGCGCCAGGGGATGCCCGGGCGGGGCAGCGCACTGAGCTCACCCATGGCAGTGCGGGATCACCCACTGTCCCACCGCAGCCACCTCATCGTGGGCACGCAGGGAGCTAAAGGACAGCCGGAGCGGCCACAGCACCAGTCTTGCTTCTCAAGGGTTAGGTTTGAAATATGTTCTTAAAGTCAACAATTTTTTTTTAATTTAACCTGATTTTTTAAAAAAATGTATAATTAATTAATTTGCCAGTGTAAGTATTACTAATACTTCTGGCAAGAAAGAGAGCCATCCTGACACACTTCTTTAGCAAATGCATAAGTGTAACCATCCATCCTGCTCTTGCTCGTATTTAGCCCTACGTCTAAATTTGTATGAATTGCAAGAAGTGCTGTAGGTTTTGACAGCTTTTAATTCACTGTTTCTTTGTATTCTGCTTTGTTACGGCACAGCTAACTCTTGTTTTCAGTATCAAACTTTTGCAGTTTTCTACACTCCTGGCCTCAGAAATCACAGACTTCTTAGCTCTGCTGTGGCAGGGAAAAACTGAAAAACACAGTATTGTTGTAGCTATAAGATCAAAGAACAGGATAAAATAAACAAAATTACCCAAGGTGTATTCAAAATATGACAACTCAAAGACTGTCTTGGGAAGAACTATTTCATCAGTAGTACCAGTTCAACAATAATAGTTGCACTTCTGGGGTTTTCCCCTCCCTTTTCCCTGCTTACTGTCCCTCTGACACACACCTAAATGCTTTCATGACTGGAACAACTCTGAAAGTTATGTAAGAGGAGATTGAAATTGTGTTGCAAAGAACTATACAAAAATAGGAAGAAAAGACCTCTTCCCTTTGGGTAGTGGAAAAACTTGTGAAACTGTTTGACTATTCGCCTTGGTGGGAAACAAGGGGAAAGAACACATCAAACTGCGCGCGTGGCTTCGGTTCTGCTCTGGGAGTTACAGTGATGCGGGGTCTTCCTGGGGAACCCAAACGGACCGAAGAGGCTGGAAGCGCCCTGCCCATTCCCGCTGTTAGGCCTTCCTTTCCGGCGCGGCGTGGCCAGGGCTCTGCTGTGTCAGCAGCATTATTTTGTTACTCCGGCGGGGTTCCTCCCGGTTCCCGTGCCCTGGCACACCACCCTCCCTCGGGCTGGCCCCGGGCTCTCGCTGCTGCTCCCGGGGTGGCCACGGGGCCGTGCTGGGCTGGCTGAAAGCGCCCAGAGGTAGCGCAGCTGCCAAAAGGAAATGATGGCTCTCACTCATTACTAACCCCGCTGAGAAACGTGGGAGCTGGGAAAGAAACTGCATTTCCCAAAGTTTATATGTTAAAGCCTGCTGGGGTTTCTCCAAACTTTTATTCTGATCCAAAGGAGCACTCCAGAACAGAAAAATACACTCTAACAAGAAAAAGAAGAAATCACAGACCCATCCAACTCAGAAATAGCCAGAAGGTGCATGCCATGTACTGACTGTCAAACCCAACACCTAACACCAGCTAGGTTCCAGGAAAAGCTGCAGCCACGCAGGCCGGCTTTCTGCCAGGCTCTGCTGGCAGAGCTGCCAGCTAACTGCATGCACAGCCTCGTGGCGAGCAGCAGGGAACTCCTCTCAGGTGTGGCCAGGAGCACGCTGCCCCTCGTAATTTAACCTGATTGGCTGCTCCAGAGGCTCACTTCCCTCTCAGAGCGCTGAGAGGTGACAAGAGCAGAACGTGGGAGCAGCCCTGCTCCTGCCAGACACTGCCTGAAGCTGTGCTGATGGCTCATGAGAACAGCCCAAAGTGTCTGACCAACCACAACAGGGCGTCACAGGGATACAGCACAGAGGCACCGGGCAGATACTGCACAGAACTGCAGTCAGAAAGCGAGCGTGCACTTCCATCTTTACATCAAAGATCAACTTCTTCAAATATGTAAGGAAAAAAGTTTACAAATAGGGAGACATACCATACTTACAAAATACATCGAGGTTCTCAGTTTCAAAGCTACTCTCAGAACGTAGAACTGGAGGGAAATGTATTCACAGAAATAACCTGCTGTAATCCATCTCAACCAATCTGCTTCTAACCTGGGCTGCACTACATCTTGCTCAATGGACAGTTAATGTAAGGCCAAGCTACGCTGCTCTGAACTCTCTGTGTGCATCCACACAAGAGATCGTCCCACTGAGATGTGGGGAACAGAACACAGGCAAAGAAATATCCTCTCTTTCTCCAGCCTGGCACTAAGCATGGCCCTGTTTGTGAGCTGGCTGTGAGAGCCAACGCAGCTCCCATTGGTCCCGAGACAACAGAGGCAGCTCGAGGCCCATGCTCCTGAAAAGGCCTCCTGCTATGACCTGGGCTACAGCACTGTGAGGGGAAAATCCAGAACTTAAAGCATCTCCCTCCTGTGAACCCTGTACAGGCTGCTGGGGAAGCAGCCGTGGGGGACAAGGGTGTCCCAAAACTCGGATCTGGTCTGCGTGGCTGAGATCAGCCAGGCAGGAATCCTGTGACAAAGGCAAATAAGGCATTCAGGTACGGTGACAGCAGAACCACGCCAGACCTAGAGAGGATATGGCACGGCTCTGTACGTGGAGACTTAGGGGGCAGAATAACCTCCAAGCACTTACACACCATCCTTCCACCAAGGTAAGGCTTGGCATTCCCTCAGGCACCGCTGGAAACCCTCATGTACAAACCCCCGTGCTCTGTGACCCACAGAGCAGCGAGGCTACCTGTGGAAGGGAAACACCACCTAAACAAGTTACTCAAACGAAACCAGTGACACTTGCACAGCCATTAGTCTGGGCTAAATCAATCCTTGGTGGAATTTGCCTTCTAATACAATCAAAGTTACTCTGTATTAATATTTTCCACTTAGCTGCCCTGCTCTTACCCTACAGTTTGCAATGTAATGAAGAAATTAACTGAACCATCAGAACCTGGCATGCCTCCAGGTGCTGTTTTTTCTTAGTCTTTAACTACTGATTTGATTATCACCAATGTTACTGAGTTTTTGTTGCAGAACTTTAAAGGAAGGCGTCAGCTCTTGGTGTTTCCTGGTGATCTCGCTGCTCACACTCAGTGGTTTGCTGCTGAGGAGGCTGACGTGAGTAATCACCTTATTCCACAGTTTTCTTCCCCGGTGCTTCACTCCTCTCCCTGGAGAGAGAAAGCCGCTGAAGATCCTTCCAAATGTCGGGATGATCCTCCAGCTCTTCGTATAAGGACTGAACAATGTCCAGTTTCCTGTAGTCCACGGGGCTGACCAGGCTGCGCACAACCTGCAGACACCTCTCCTTCAGGGTGAACACTGCAGGCACACACAGGACACAGCCTTGTCACGGGGGCTCTCAGTGGTGCTCAGTGCCAGCCGCCCGCGCTGGGCAGAGCGAGCCCGCAGCGGGACGGGCTCTGCAGGCAGCAGCAGCCGAGGCTCCTGCACCGGGCACCGCTGAACCCCGAGACCGTTTTAGAGGAGAGGTCTGCCATGCTTCCATCCAGCACAACAACCCCGCCTAGAGCCCTTCACCATCTCTTCCAGGGTCTGAGCGGGTTTAAATCTACGAGGATCCGGCTAACCCTAGCAGGTCCCGAGAGCCCAAGCTGGGAATTCCCCGGGGACGAGCGGCGCTGTCCCTCCCTCACCTGGCAGCGTGATGTCAGCTTTGGTCACGTTGGGGGCCGCCACGAACAGCTCCTGCTGGTTGACGAGCAGCCCGTCATTGGTGCCTGCGTCCCGGAACAGCCACAGGTGCCCTGCCAGGAACAAGGCGGGATGCAGCAATTAGGGCACATTTAATTAGCGGCTCTGAGGGGCCTCTGCTCACCAGGGACCAAGCTCTGTGTGCCGCTGTCATGGCCCGTCACTGGTACGAATGGGGAGGGGAAAAAGGGGAAAAGGAGAGGAAAAAAGAAAGAAAAGGGGGAAAAAACAGCAAAAAGAAATGAGGAAAGGAGAAGAAAAAAGGAAAAGAAGGAGGAAAAGCGAAGGAAATTGAGAGAGAAAAAGGGGAAAGGAAGGGAAAGGTAAAAAGGGACCAGAAAGGAAAAAGAGAGGGGAGGAAAAAGAATAAATGCCGCCGCCCCCAGCTCCCCCAGCCGGGGCCCCGCGCCGCCCCATCCCCGCCTCACCCACCGCGGTAGCTGTGCATGACGCGCCCGCTGCGCGGCTGCAGCACCGGGTAGCGGCGCGGCCGACCTTCGAAGTCCAGCCACACGGGCAGCACGCAGCGTGGGCTGCGGTTGTTGAAAACCACCTCGGCGAGCTCCCGAGTGTTCACGGAGCGCAGCAGCGGCGCGGCCGGGCTCGGCGGCGCCATCTTGGCCGCGCCTCTCAGGATCACAGCGCGCATGCGGAAAGGGGCGGAGCTTTCCGAGCCGAGGCTCCGCCCCACATCGGGCACCGCGCCCTGGCGGGCAGCGCCCCCTGGCGNCCAACCGTGAGGGCCGTGGCCAGGTGGAAGGGCATGGCCCTGCTAAATCCCAATTTTTGCCCCAAAAGACACAAAACAGCAGCGAATCGTCGCTAAGAGCTGTCAGGTCTTTCACGTCGTAGCGCCCAGCAGCCTCATAGCCACAAAGTGATTCTGCCTCAGCTGGTGACCGTTGAGCTTCCCGTTCGTTCCTCTCTCCCCATCTCTGGGTGGAAAAATACTGCTTTGCCTTCACCCTTGGATTCTCAAAGACGGTGCCAAAATACTCCTTTGCCTTCACCCATAGATTCCCAAATGCTGTGTTATCTTTCTCACACACACATGAAAACGGTAAAATTTGAGAAAAGTTAACTAGATTCTGGAAAATCCGGACACAAACCGGAAAAAGAACACGGTTAAGACTCTTCTCTTTATGCAAAACTTCTGAAACTTTAATACTTGTTAATTCACCTCCGAACAGTTACACATGCTTAGCATGAACACACTGTAATGGAAAGGGCAAACCAGCAATGTGTTTTCAGACTCTGATGAGCAGAGTAAAAGGCCTGAGAAATCATAGTATGGTCACAGAAGAAAAAAATATTTGCAGCAATAATTTTGTGAATACTGTGGCAGCATAACTGTGGTAGTTAAATTATCTAAGAAATTAAAATTGCCACCTCAATGCATCCATGTTAGACACAGAAACCATGAACTTTTTAATATAACTGCTAAAACAATCTCTGTCCTCCAACAGTAACTACAGACTGTTTTCTAAGGCTGTGTGTTATCCCCTCACCCATGGCAATGGAACACTCAAATACTGATCAGACTTTTACTGGTAATTAGACCTAAGGTAAGGTGACAGGCATAAGAACCAGTAGCACAGCATACTGTTTGCCAAGTGGAATTTGCCTATCAGACCACAAAAACCAGATACTGGTTTATTAGTAGTTTACATTTGAGCAATGATATAAATTAGAAAAGTACATTTTTAAAATTTAGACTATTTCAGAGATATACCTCTGAACCCTTTAAGGTGACTGTCTTAGTAGTACTGTTAGTCATCTGAAGATATAGCTTGGTAAATAAATTAACTATTACCCCCCAAAGCTGCCTCAACATGTTTTCTACTGTAAGCAGAAAAAATAAACATTTAACTGAAAAATACAAGAGAAGATTCAAGCAAAGGAAAGAATTACTAATTCCACTAATGAATTTCAGTTTGGGTGATTTCAATAATAAGGTTTCACAACACACAGTAGAACTGGTAGCTCTCAAGTTGATCCCTGGTTTAATATTTGTGTGACAATTTCTCCACAGGTTGTTTGGTTTGGAAACTGACAGACCTACGCTCTCTGCTTTACCAAGAGCTGGCTATTCCACCAAGTCTGGAGGAGGTGTCTGTGGGCTCCTTCCCGCCGCTCACCAGAAGGACCTTCTCTGCTCGGCGCTCTCCCAGGTGCGCCTCAGCAGGTACACGGCAGCGTGCAGCCCCCCCACGTTCACCCACACGGTCTGAGCCCTGCGCCAGATGTGTCCCACCCGGGACAGTGCCTGCAAGCCAAAAACAAAGAGTGGCACTGAGACAGGAACAGTATTTTTTATTGCTCTGTATCACATCTGATGGCAACATCGAAGGACTTTTCAGGTCCAAAGCTAAATTTAAGCATTACTGATTATTGCTCTATAAATGAAGTGTCTTTTGTAATGATGACAGCTTACAATTTTTCCCTCAAATGTAAATAGGTTCAATTTTCTCTCACGGAACAAACCTTGGCAAAGCATTTCTTGTCCTGGGTAAGCAGCACAGCCCTGCCTGTCCCTGGGGTGCAGATCCGGCCCATCTCCATCAGGCAAGCAGGGTAGAGATCCCAGTTCTTCTTCTTCGACCCTATCCTGCGAGATACATTCAGATCCCCATTGTGATCACTGGCATCAGTGCAGCATCGCTGATGTCTCAGACATCAATCTGCTCACTCAGGACCATAGTTACTTCCAGCTCATTTTTAACACAGGGTTCATGACTCCTTCCCCACCGGGCCCAGCTAAGCACTCATCTGGGAGAAGGCAGCCCTGGCCCTGGAGAGTGCCACAGCAGGGAGGGGCAGCACCTTCCCAGCACAACCCGGCCCAGCCCAGCCCGGCCCAGCACCTCTTCCCGAAGGGCATGTCTGTCACCACGATGTCCACAGAGCCCGTGCGCAGGGGCAGGTTGCAGATGTCCCACTGGATGACGTCCAAGGGAACTCCTGAGGCAGGGCTGCTGCTGCAAGAGCAAAGGCAGGTCCCTCAGACACGAGCACTTAAAAGGTTTTTACACCAGGGAGGTTTAGAATGTCGGCAATAAAATAAACAAGAAAATGTGAACCAGATACTCAAATGCATCGATGCAAAGCAGATTTCTGTGCATGCAACGCTTCAGGAAAGGTGAATCCCTCAGACTCCTCTCACCTGTCCTTGCTCTCATTTTTCCTCAGTAAGGAGCAGATGTTGTTTGCTGCTCTCTTCACTGCCTGAGGGCTGTTATCCCCTGCAATGTGGTAGCAGTAGGGCCATTCTGCAGCTCCCTGGGGGAAACGATGACAAGCAACGTTAGCATCGACATCGCTTGAATGAAAAAACACCAAGAATAGAAATGTTCCTAACATGACAGAACAGAACAAAGCGACTGCAAGGGGATGGCGGGAAATTTAGAATTCTAACAGATAGCTGTATTTTGCACCTTTAAAGCTCAAAATGCTTTTGATTTAGTCTCTTCCTGCTACATCCTACAGGATGTAATCATTTACAAAAAGTGTATTTGCATCTGTTCAAAAACTGGTGAGAAGGGAGGTTGCTATTCACAGTCACTACCAAGAAGACTTACACATATTATTCAGCTGCAGAGACAGACAAGTTTAATCGAGTTTAAAAAATCAAGGAAGAATCACCTCTATTGGTATCGCACCTGTACCACACATGGGATCAACTATGATATCTGTGGGCTGAGGATCACAGAGTCTGAGGAACAGAAGAAAAGATATGATGAGAAACGTCTTAAAAACCTCAATTTCTGGAAATAAGGGAAAGTGAACTATTTCAATCACTCTGATTCTACCCTTCTAGCAAAAAACTTGATGTGATTATCTTTTCCACTAGTTAATTACTATTTTATAACCAGTGAAATTCTTTCAAGACTGTGGTACATTATTTTGAAACTTGGCTAATACAGCAAGTGTTTACTTTCCTTGGCTGGGAAACACTTACTCGTATTACAAGGCACATGGTGTCAGCAACTCCAGGGTTTTGGGGGTTTTTTTAAGAATTATCAGAAATGTTAATTCCTTCCAAGGAAGCAGGGGAGATAAAAGGTTTAATTTCTGAGACAAAAATGACTCGTTAACCGAGCATAATACAGCATAACTGCCCTGACCTGAGCATGCCATAAGCCAGAGTGGAGCGCAGTGTTGTGGGTCCAAAGTGTGTGATATTCCTTCTGTGGAGACTCTCTTCAGTTAATGCAATCCCCACCACGACTTCATTGCTGTGAATATTCAGAAGAACCTAAAGAAAAAAAGGGGAGTGAATTTCAGGAGGAACAGAAGCTTTCCACAGAATGCCTAGTAAATACTTACAGGAATCTCAGAAGGTAATTTAAAATCCAGGAAAAAAAAGCTTATCGTATTGGAGGTACAGCAAAGCACCATTTTAATAGGACAGAATTCAGGCGAGCATTCACACACTCTCTCATTCACACCAAATCTGTTGCACAAGACTTCTCAAAGTGCTATAACCATTGCATTGGCTCCTTAAAAAGATTCGGTGTGTAAGTCTGGGGCAGAAGCTGGGTAAGCCCTGCAAGTCACAGCGAACCATCTCAACACTGGTGTTCACCAAATGAACACTTCAGGGGAGGCTGATCTCAGCATTATGAGTTTTCAGCTCCAGAATCTCTGCAAGGCCGTTTGGGGATCTCTAAGCACGAGAAATAACTCAAAATGTGTACCGCAGAAACGCAGGCATTTCCAAGGCACGCCACTATACCTCCACATCAAAATTGGTCATGTCAGCTTTCCACTGGAAGTGCTCTTGCACAGCTCCACCGAAGTCTCTGGCGGCCTCGTTGGACGTGAAGCTGTGCTTGTCTCCAGCTCTGTTGCACGTCACTCGGAACCTCAGCACCTTGGCCTCTCCTTCGCCTGCCAGAGCCTCACCAGCCTCGGTCCCACTCTCAGAACTCGCCCGCGCTTCAGCTTTCACATCTGATTGCTCATTATCTTCCTCCTCCTCCACCCCGTTTCTGGATGGCACTCCCTGGGGATTCTCTGTATCCTGGCCACCGGTGGGTTCCACATCCACCGTGTTTTGGGCACAGTCCTCCTGCTCATCGGTGTTATTTTGGTCTGCTCCTCCCTCTTCTCCACCATCGCTCAGCTTCTCTCTGCTCGCAGGACTCTGCAGATTGTGTTTTTTGCGCTTTGTCTTTTTCTTTTTCAGGCTGTTGTTCAACTCCCAAACTTTCAATGGACCGGTCCAGGGCAGCTTTTTAACCAAATCTTCCAAATCCTTTAGAGCATCTTCCTTAAAAGACAGAAAATAATTGTGCTTTGAAGTTATTCCACCCTTTTTTATTTTGAAGCCTCTCAAAGTAGTTTATTAAACATTAACCAACTACATGTTTAAACAAAGCTGACAGGTTTTTGCCTGTTTTTTGCCATAACTAAATGGAATTACACTGAAAATCACAAAACCCACACGATTTCATCATTTATCTAGTAAAACAGACAGCCAAACAATATTAAGTGACCAAAGTGACACTTCAATGTCCTATGTCTGTGACCTACAAACATAGCATCAGCTCTTATCCCAGATTTTGCCAACGTAAAGTATTTAACTGCATAAATTATGCAGTTAGATGACACGTTAGTTAGATGACAATTACGCATTAGATGACATGGCCACTTCTATTTACAAGCCAGAAAAAGTGAACTGGAATAATATCACAAATGAAGAACTTGTTAAACAAACAGAACACTTTGATAATAGTCTTAAAATTAAAAGCCCCAAACAACACTTCAAACTCCAGAACCGACAGTAAGAGAAGTAACTCACCTTATTTTCTTTAAATTGATACTCCTTGAACTCCTGAACAACAACAAACAGATTATCCACTGACCTCAGCCGATGGACCTGTAAGAGGTGAAGAGGTGACACATTACTAACCGCGTGCCGTGGGACTGTTTACCGTCCTTAGAATTTTGCCATTTTCCGCCGAGGTTTCAGACTATGGTTTTCCACCTTTCGTCCCCTTGGGAGCCACCAGGTCACGTCTTTGCACGGACTGAACGTCTGTCATTGCACCTGCCCCCGAAACCCCGGCAAGGGCGGGCACAGCCCGGGGCTGGGAGCGGGATGCTGTCCGTGCCGGCGGCCTCCGGCACCGAGGAGTTCGGCTCGGAGGGGCTGGGAGCCACCGAACCGAACCGAACCGAACCCAACCCAACCGGGAGGAGCGGCGGGCGGAGCGGGGAGCCCGCACGGACCTGAGGCAGGCTGCGGGCCGGGACCTCGAAGTAGATCTTGCCACGATCCTTGCTGATCCTGGAGGCCGAGCCCAGCTTCTCCTGCACCTCCTCGGCCGCCGTCTGCTCGAAGCCCGTGGGCACCGTGGCGCCGATCACGGCCAAGAGCTCCGCGCCCTCCGGGGCNCCGCGGGCGGGAGGCGGCGCCGCGGCCCCGCGGGAGCGGCGTCGGACCCTCAGACCTTGACTTCTTGGATTGGTTGAATTAATTTTTAGGGAATAAACAGATTTACAGAATTGAATTTCCAATTCTGAAGTGCCAAGTTATGCCTGCACTTGCCTTGCCTGGAAAAGGTGCTTGGTTTGAATTTGTTTCAGAGCTGCAGAATGAATTTGGTGTGACCTGATCTGGTTTATCTTGCGGTGGCGGCCACGTGTTGTATAAATTCCATCCAGCACTTGAGTTTGCAAGGGTTAAAGTTCTTCAGGCTGCTTCCCGGCTCCAGAGGTTGCTTTAAAAAATGTCGTTTTGTATTGCAATAAGTGCACAGAGAAGTGAAATAAAAATTTTGCCCATCCAAAGCAGTATAGAAAGCTTTTCAGAGAAAGATGCAGAGGGTGCCAGGCTCTTCCCTTCCCTGACCTCTTGAAGAAGGTTCTGCTTTCAGGGGACTGTGGGCAAGGCTATACCGTCTCCTCCTCAGTGGTATTCCAGCTGCATGCTCTCTGGTACTGGAGTTACTCCCTCTTGCTACTCAGAAGGTTGCCAGGATTTACTACAGGAGTGAGGGCTATCATGGGGATTTGTTCAGATCACCTTTTAACCTACAGCATCTGCTTCTGACCTGACTCCTGCTTACTTTGAGTCAACTCAGTAAAAAGAAGATTCCTACACACATAACTAAACAAAAAAGCAGGCACACATTAAGTAGTTTACAATTCAGATTTTCTCATGTGATTTTAATCCCAACTGGTGCTGGCACGGTCTGACTGAAGTGTGGGTAGGCAGCCTGTGGTGTGAACTGCAGATGAGTCAGGGCTGATGGGGTCCAGTCCTCTGTGCTGCCTCAGTGGCCTGTGTGCGGAAGGGAAGAGGTTGCACAGTTCAGGATTTCCTCCTCTTCCAGCCAGGGATACAACTTCATGGTCTTTAATCTGCTTTGGCAGCTAGGAGAGTGGGATTGCTCATGGTGCTGATGGAGCTAGCATGAGCTCTAAAGAATGGAAAACTAATAAATCTTGCAGTCATTTTTAACAGGTCTGGAAACACAATTCAGGAATATATAATCTCATTGTGGCCCTGCAATGTGCATTGTTGTATTTTTCTGTTACACCTGATTAGCTCCTACCCGAGCCCAAAATGCCACAGATAATAATATACAGCCTTGGGAAGCTACCACGGGCGTCTTCAGAGTCTGCAGCTGTGTTTTACTAATGCCTTTGATCTCGAAGCTTTGTTTTCCTAACAGCTAATTTATTAGTGAGCAAATTGAGGCTTTTGCATATTAACAGACTTGCCAAGTATCACTTAGGGGCCAGAACAGAGGCTAATGGAATTATAAAGTCTCTCCTCCACACCCAAAAAACTGCCCCTCTTATAAAGTCAATTTAATTATTCTCTAGGATGGAATGTACAAGATGCACAGTGAATTGCAATATCAAAAGAGTTCAGTTAATTTACCTCCGTTAACCTCTGTGTGACCGCGCTCTGGGGACTTGAGGATCTGTCACTCTCGCTGTTGGCTCGACATCTGTCATCTTAAAGCACACATTTGGAGGATGCATTAATTGCTCCACACTCCTGCTATTGCTGATAATTTGAGCAAAGAAGAAATCGGTCTCAGGCTCTGTTCCCCAGAAGCAGGTTCTGCATTCCGAGCAGTGGCACACAAGGGCTGTAGCCTCTTTCCTTCCGAGTCAGCATAACCAGCACCTGTCGGTGAGCTTGCCTGCACTCAGGAGCTGCTCCTCCTCAGACCTTTGTTCCTGGCTCGTCCCTTATTTCCAGCTAATCGTCATCATTGCTGTGGGAGGAAAAGCAGAATTGTTGTAGCGCTTAATAGCCCCCAGTGAGGTGTGAGGCGCTGTGTGTCCGGGCACGAACATCACCGTGTCCTGCGCACGGCAGCTCCTACGGTGCGGGGAGCTCTGCTGGGTTTACTGGGAACTCCCAGCTCCTTAAACAGCAGCAGCTTGGCACAAATTGCAGTGACCTTTGTGCCAATGGCTCTGTTGGGAATTCTCTTAGCCTGCGTGTAACCTGTATGGGCATTGCCGCTGGATATTGTGGCGGACGGCTCAGCTGAACTGTCAGCCTATTTCTTCAAATATGTCCTGCAGAGAAGATTTAAATTATGTCACTGAGTGGAAATCCTTATGTTGGGAATATTTTAAAGAAGACTCACACACACACAAACACACACTTAAAAAAAAATACATTTTTGGGCAGCCTGAGGGTTTGAGTTTTATTTTTAAAAGTCTGATCTACTAGTAAAAGTTCATTTCTGTTTTTAACATGTTTTTAAGTGGGAAGCCTGCACAGTCTTTTACCACGTGAAAGAAGCATTTTGATCACATCCTTGGAGCCCACTCTGCACAAACCTGTCCCTGTGCTTGGGATTTCAAGCGGGAGAGCTGCTCAGAGCGCCTCGGAGGGAGCGGGGAGTGAACAGAAACTGCAGGTGAGTCACTCTGCAAGGGGCTTTCCTGAATGACACGAGTGAATCCCAGGTACCTTCTGTGAGGCCGTGTAACAAACACACAAACACACGAACACACAAACACACAGACACACAAACTAGCTCCACCGTGTGCAGTGCAAGATCTGTCTGCACCGTCTGTGCCCCTCGCAGCTCCTTCTCCTGCAAGCGCTCTCAAGGGAGCGTCAAGGTGAGAAGCAACGCTGTGCAAACTCTGCATTTCCTGCAACCTGTCCTGCCAAAGCCAGCACCTCCATCCGGCCTCAGGGCTTGCCCAGCTCCCACAGGCACTCAGGGAACTGGATGAGTTTCACGGGCACTCACAGTGAACTGGATGAGTTTCATGGGCTCTCAGGGAACTGGATGAGTTTCACGGGCACTCACAGTGAACTGGATGAGTTTCATGGGCTCTCAGGGAACTGGATGAGTTTCATGGGCACTCACAGTGAACTGGATGAGTTTCATGGGCTTTCAGGGAACTGGATGAGTTTCACAGGCGCTCACAGTGAACTGGATGAGTTTCACGGGCACTCACAGTGAACTGGATGAGTTTCATGGGCTTTCAGGGAACTGGATGAGTTTCATGGGCTTTCAGGGAACTGGATGAGTTTCATGCTGCTGTGAGGGGACAGCCCCTCCTCTGCGAGGAGAAGGAGCAATCCTGGGTAACGTCTGCTCACTGCTACGCCTTCATCCAAAATAAGTTTTAAAGGATGATGTCAGTGAGATGAAAACCCAGATTTGATAATTAAGTTTCCATTCCAAACCCGCGGCCCCCGGCAGGGTCTTGTGAAGCACCATTGATCTGTATTAATTCTTCATGCAGTTACATGCTCTTGTGGGCCAGAGACAACCCCCTGCGTGTTCTGGTTCACATGTGAATTTCTGGGTATTACTGCGCTGTGATGAATGTTCTGTCTGAGCAGTTGTCTGATTTCTTAACAGACTCTGCAGCACTGGGTTTTTCAGAGGCTGAGGGGAGATGTCTTCCAAGTTAGTGTTGAATTCAGTCTGTGAAGTCAGCCATGGGGAATCCAGGCTTCACTTGAAACCCCACTCTTTGGCATTAAATCACAGAGATATTTTAAAATGAAACTGGGAAGTTTGTGCAACTCTGCAGAGAACAGAGTCCAGAACAAACTCCAGGTTTAAATTTTCTCACTGTTTTCTGCAATTGAGTGATTTGTTTGTTCTATATCCATGACTACATGGCTACAGACATTATCATCAAACGTAGCTCATATGAAATACTTGCAGCCATGGCAATAACTCAAGGACTGTCATTGTCCCAGGATGTGGATACCAATCCTCTGGCTAGGTTGTCCTGCTCTCTTCAGCTGCCCCTCCAGCGTGCCTCACCCTGGGCTGGAGAGAATCCCTTCAGCAGGGAAAGGGATTTGACTGAGCTGCAGAACAGGGAAGTCAGAGAACCAAGGCTTGTAATTTTGGAATTCTGAAATGGGATGATCTTGAAATTAATTTCACAAGGGGGGGGGGAAGATAACCCTTTGTTGGAATGAATCCAACTTCAGCACTGACATGGGTCACTCACCCAAATTCCTGCCTGGAAGGTTTTGGGTTGGAGGGTATGGGTCTCTCTCCACAGCTCTGAACCCATGACCTCTGTGCATCCTTTGCTCCTGTGGTGGGCCTTGGCAGCCAGCTGTGCTTGTGATGTGTCGGGTGTGTGCAGGTGTGTGACACACAGCCTCCAGGGCACCAGCAGTGCGTGCTGTGTGGCTCCCACGTGGGGATGGCAGCGTTCCCTCAGTTCACTCGCTTGTGCCTTATTTGGTGGGCTAACTCAGTGGGTGGCAGTGAGTGTTAGGGAGGCGCCAGTTGTCCCAAATTCCTGGTTTTCCTTACCCAGTGTTTTCCCAGTGTTTCATGTCATAGGAGAGTGTGGAGGTGTCAGTCACTGTCTCTGCTGACCTGGTTCTTCTTTTTTGACCTGGATGCGCTGTGAACTGGAGCTGTTTTGGATGAGAAGTGACAGTTGAGGGAAGAGGGAGCAACAACTCATCCCCCTGTACCAACCTGAGCCACACTCACACAGCAACCCATTTGTGGATTAGTGGGATTCAGTTCAGTGTGAAATATGTCAGAGCAAAGACCTTGCAGTGTCTGTGCTGAGTTTTTGTTGCAGTTTTGAAGCATTTGCAGGAGTGTTTCATGGCCTTGCTCAAGATGATTATGAAACAGTGACCTTGTGGGTGTCTTGCTCAGGAAATGGGGCTCCCTCTGCTCTGGCCCAGCTCGCTGTGCATGCAGCAGCTGCCCCGTGAGGCTGCAGCAGGCTCTGGTGCCGCTGTCAGCTCAATTTCCTCCTCTTAAGAGCAAGCCAAGGCCTAGATCTCAAACACTGGCAATGAACTGGCTCCTGGAAGAACCTAGAGCAGGAGTGCAGGAGGACACGGGAGGGATGCCAAGGCTGCAGAAACAGGAGACAGTAACTGCCCGGATGGTGCTTGGGCAGGACCACAGCCTGCAGTGCTGCTTCCCTCAGCCCAGCAGAAAGGAAGGAGCTCTTAATGCTGGGCACTACTGTTAGCTTTTTTCTGTAAATATTTCTGGGCTATCTGCACATCTGCCTGGGGAAAATGTAGCCAAACCCCAGACAGAAAGAGAAGGAGGGAGATGAGCAAAGCTGAGATGAGATGCCGGGAGAGCCAGTGGAGCCCGGGTCATGCTGCCTGGGAGCAGGAGGTTTGGGACTGGTTTATAAGAACGGGATTAGACCTTCAGCCAGAGACTGACAAGAGCTCTGCTAGTTGAGTTGAGGGAGTGAAAGAATGGAAAAGTATCCTGAATGCAGGTAAATCAGCATCTTGTGATAAGATGAAATGCAGGCTTATATCTATGACTTGTCTGGCATTTGGTGTGTCCTGCAGAAAGTCAGACTAATAAACTTAGAATTAAAACAACAGCAGCTCAGGATTTTGCTCACTTTTGACATTTGAGACTCTAACATGCTCTTGGATTATATTTTTCAGGACTTTTCTCTGCAGCTTTGAGGCAGGGGAGCTTAATTAAAACCTGAAATGAAGGTCACTCCAGCCTTTATTTCAAATTAAAATCCCCCACAACATATTGCCTCTCATACAAGTGCTGGCTGCGAATCCCTGGGAGCAAGCAAGCTGTGCTGTTTGTATTACAGTTGAAGTTGCCAGTTAGATCTGACAGTGTTTTGCACCAATTCTGGGCACGCGGACAGCTGGCACAGTTCAGCTGAGTTCCTGTTTTACACATGTGTTTTGCTTCGCTCCTCAGATCTGGGAGCTGCTGGATCCAGCTGCATCCCTGCAGTGCCAGTGCTTTGGAGCGGGAGCCCCGGAAAGCAGGGTCACGTCATGTGGAGAGAGGCTGTGAGAGCTGACAGCTCCACAGCCTGCAGAGCTGCACGCCCAGTGCCACCGAGCACGGGGCCTTGGGGTCCTGCTGCAGGGGGCCAGGGTGGGCACCGCTGCAGGGAGCCACGGTGGGCACTGCTGCAGGGAGCCAAGGTCGCTGCCTTGTCTTCTGGCAGTGAAATGAAGAAAAAAGCCCATCTGGCTCTTTGAGAAGGTGAACCCCCAAACATGTGGGCTGTGCTTCTGCTTTGCCTTTGGAGATGACTGACTCAAGCTTTTGCTTTGTATTTTCAGGTCAGCACCTTCATTCCTGCTGCCTTTTTGCAGCCCCCTCGGTGAGGAGATGAAGTGTTCCCTCCTGGGCGGGCTGTGCCTCAGGAGCCCAGAGCAGGCACGCAGCCCTGCACCTGCCGTGCCAGAGGCCTTTCCCTGGCCGAGTTGCAGGATGCAGCCCGCTCTGGCAGGTCAGGGAGAGCCAGGGCAGCATGGGAGCTGCGGCAAAGGGAGTCTGGAGAGGAGGGCTGGGGGCAGCAGGGCAGCAGTGCCGTGCCCACGGTGGCTGTGGAGTGGCTGAGCAGCTCAGCCCGGCTCGGGATTGCTCCGCTGCCTCTCGAGCTGTGCCTCAGCTTTGCCCCTGTCCTGCCTGTCTGACCAGCACAGTTTTGCCTCAGCTTTCCCCTCCTTGCAGCTCCGCTGTTCCATGTTAGGAGGGTGGCATTTTTCCTTCAGGCTGAAACTCACAGTCCACAGGAATTTACAAAATGTCTTCCAGTATTGTTAAGCCAGTAGGTTGTCTCATACAATGTACTTTTTACTGATATTGACAAAGTATCTTTTGTCCTCATTTCCTCCTCAAGGCATTTGAATCTAAGTGCATTTAAGCATCTATGGATCTGTATACATTTAAATAATAGCTAATGGATATTCCACTGTCATGTAAACCATATTTTTCTTACTGCAGTGATTAGGGGAGGATGGGAAAAGAAAACGTATCATGATTGGCACATGAGAAACCAGCGCCAAATCAGTGCCAACACAAATTAGAACAGCTTTTTTTTTTTTTTTTTCTGGATAGCAGTTGTGGCTATACTTAGAACATTCAGGGACATTCCTGATCCTGTCGAAAGGGAAGGATTCACATGCAGCTCACTGAGTGGCACCACAGGAGGAGCTGGCCCATCCCAGCAGTGGAGCTGGATGCTGTGCTGGGCAGAGCCACGGTGCCTTCAGGAGCAGACCTTGGGACACCACCAGCTGCTGCTCTGCCACCTCCACACTGCACAGGCTGTGAGAGCAGCACAGCCAACACAGCGTGAACTCAGAAAGAGGGGAAGGACAAATCAAACATCAGGGTGTAGCTGAACAACGGCAGGGCTGCTACTTCTGTTGAAGCTCTTGGAGCCTCCCTGACAATTCCCCCCAGTGGCTGCAGCTCCAGTGACCACAGTGCTGTCATTGCAGGGTGCAGTTCTCCAGCTGGAGGGACCTGCTCACACACAATTGGTTTTACTGCTGCTGTTGAGAATTGTAGTTTTCTGGGCCTCCCCCTTATCGATAGCGTATCTGTTACGTGACACTCATCTGTGCTCTGAGGCTCTGCCAGCACCGCAAGGCAGCTCGAAGCACACAGCAAATCTGCTTTAACTGCCTTGGAACAAAAGCCTAATGTAGTGTGCAAAATAGAGGGAGACAAAAAGGATAAAAATCAAATTAGATTCACTGTGCACACAAGCTGTCAGACCCAAAGCACAGTGATGCTGGTCATAGAGGGAAGAAAACAGCTTTAAAAACATGGC
The DNA here is from genome assembly GCA_013396955.1 of Regulus satrapa. Taxonomy (NCBI): domain Eukaryota; kingdom Metazoa; phylum Chordata; class Aves; order Passeriformes; family Regulidae; genus Regulus; species Regulus satrapa. Next base: position 591,001 of record VWZN01009842.1, on the reverse strand, counting down.
ATAAAAGTGGATTGCTGTCCTTGCCTCGCTCTGGGAGTCCCTTTGTGTCCTGCGGGCACAGCCAGGCTGAGATGCTCTGGTGGTTCAGTACACCTTCCCTGGCTGTCCCAGGCTGCTGTTTCGTGCCCATGGTGCTGGCTGGAGTGGGTGCTGCCAGCCTCACTCCGTGCAGGGCAGCCCCAGGGCTGAGCCCAGCTGCAGCCACTGAAGGTTCAGGATTGCCTGGGAGCTGCTGCAACACCCCTGTCCTGCAGCTGAGGCGGGCAGGGGGTGGCAGCCTGGGGCTTGGCCGTGGGGGCACCTCCCTGCTGCCCGTGCAGCCCTCTGCAGATCCAGGAGGGGCTTGGCCAGGTCCAGACTCGCTGACACAGCTCATGTCAGCAAAGTGCTTATGCTGCTTCAGCTGTTCTAGGAAGGTCTGACTGATGCTGCTCCAGTAAACAGCCTTCCTTCTCCAGGGAAGGTACGTCTCCATCAGCAGATCCCCCTTTCTCAGGCACTCCCTGCAGGGCTGTGCCCCATGTTATATGGCACTGATGCTGCAGACTTACCCTGGCTGCTGAGGAGCTGCTCCAGCCCAAAAAGCAGTTTTATTAGGACAGCAGGAAGGACTCTGGGCTTTCCCAGGCCCCAGTGCTCCTCTCCTCTCCTCTCCTCTCCACTCCT
>VWZN01009842.1:515902-582145 GCA_013396955.1 Regulus satrapa | reverse complement strand
CGGGGCGCTGCGGGGCGGGGAGCGCTGCCCGCGGCCTCCCGGTGCGGAGCGCATCGATCCTGCGGTCCTTATGTAAGGAAGTTCGCCTTGGTGCTCCGGCCCCTCGCCTCCAGGCCCGCAGTCATTATTATGCAAGTGCCGGTAGTGGTGCGGGGTGCGGAGCTGTGCGCGGCAGCCGCTGCGTTCCCGAGTGTCGGGGAGGAATAAAACTAGAGGCGTTGTCCGTTGAGACCACTGAGCGTCAAATGCCAGGCTCCAAGTTAATTCTTGTTTGGAAGGAAAGTTGGTACCCTGTGGCACATGGCGGCTCTGCAGCCCAGGGAAGGGCTGAGCGGGATGGAGGCACAGGGAAACGAGCCAGCGTAACCTGTCTGTTGCACACCCAGGGATTTTCCTGCTGGTATCGAACTGTACTAATGGGCATTTCTGGGAAACTTAATAAATCTGCTCCTTATTGGAATAATTGTTAATTCTGTTAGCTGATGATAGCTCCTTTTCCTACCTTCAGACAGAGGATACTCTCAGCTGCTTGCTTCATGCCTTTTCCTTACGGTGCCTCCTTCAGTTTCCCCACTATTATATAAAACCAGCTCCACTGTCCTTTTGCTCGGTTGTTTTATGTGGATATGTGCTCACCACTTCATTATATTTCATCCAGGACATGGCTAATTAAAAGCGTAAAACAGCTTTTCTGCAGATTGACTTGTGCTTGTGCGAACTCAAGAGCTTCCATTTTTCTCCAGATCTTAGCTCAGCTGGGTGATGGCTGGTCTGCACAGACTCGCCTTGGAAAAGTCTCTGCCTATCTGCGGCAGCGCAATGCCAGAGGGAGGGATTCTGGGGAAGGGGCTGGCTGTTGGTTTCGTGCCATTGTTTACTTTTGTGAATTTCAATCTTTTGTAGCTGGCCTCCAAGAGTGATGGAACAGTCACAACACGCCCTGCTCGGTGCCAATTACCTTTCTGCTTGTGTGTAATTTGGGCAAATTGATGTTATTGCACCCTGCAGTTAAGCAGATGAAATATTCTTTTCATCTGTGGTATTGTTCATTTGATGGGAGGGGATTTGCGTTAGTTCCCAGAGATTGTCCCATGGTTTCACGTTCTTGTCGAAGATGTCCTGGCCGGGTGTTTCCTGCTTCTCAGGTGCTCGGGGTGCAGAGGGGTCACTGGGGGCAGGACTGGTTCTGAGCTGTCCCAAAAGCTTTGCTGTGGATGTCTCCGGTGTTTTTCTGGTTGTTGTTTGTGACCGGAGTACTCACGGGCCATGATCATTCTTGGCCTGGTTTCTGTAGCCTCATGGTTTCCATATGTGAGGCGGGTAATGCTGGAGTGTGTGAGGGTGTTACATTACACCGCAGTGATCGGGCCTGGGCAGCTGTCATGCAGACACTTTGCTGATGGGCCAGTAATAATTTCCTTGATACTGCTCCGTGCATAATTACACCTCCAGGAATGTCCCATGCCCCATACTTGGTCTGTGTCTTCAGCTGAATAAAGGCTAATTCTTGTGTTGACACGGTCTGACTGTGCCTGTATCTGGGGAGAGACGGGCAGGGTCAGACCCCAAGGCCTGTGTGTGCTGCCTTTGAGGAGGTGGCAGCTCCATCCCTGGGCAGCCTGGTACAGGATGAGGGTGCTCTTGGGGTGACCACGGTGAGATGCAGGGCTGCAGTGCTCACAGCTGTGACTGGGTAGCCATCACTTGCTGTCACCTCTCCGTGGGGACCAGGGTGGTTCTGATCTTCCCACCTTGCTGAGCTGCTGGAGGAGGAGAACCGTCTGAGTTCCGAGGAATTGCGCAGAGCTCTGCTTCCTTGCTAAATAGGAGCAGTGTAAACAAGCGTGGCTGAGCAGGCAGGACAGCAGCTGGGCATCACGTTTGTAGGGACCCAAGGAGGGCTGGGGGCTGAGGATGCCCTGCAGAAGGAGCGGGGCTTTCCCATGCTCACCTGTGCCAGCTCGCCACGGGCCAGGGCTTGTGATCATCTAAACCTTCTCTGGGGCTGTGACAGTGACCATCAACACCCGCCTCTGCTTGTGCAGAGTCTGGTCTCTCCTGGCTTGGCTGGAGGATTGGGTGTAGGCTACATCATTATCCCAGATATCCTGTTTATTTTCTTCAAGGATTGACTCATTACGCTATTCATATCTAATCCCTTGCCACCCTCGTGAGGACTGATGCCCAAACCTCCAGAGAAAGAGGAAGAGAAATATAAAATGGAAATGGAAGAGAAATAGGGCTTAAGAAGAGGGCAAGTGGTGGCAAGGACTAACAGCCAAAATGATGGTACAGAAATGCTGAAATATGAAGACGGTAGTAGGTGAACATTTGAAGCTGTGACCATATGGAGGACGGGCCTGGAGTGTGAGCATGGCACAGTGCTTGTCGCCATGGCATGGACAGGAACATGGAGGGGAGAAAGGGGGAAAGCCTGTGAGCTCCAGGGCGTGTGTCAGCAGGGATGGAGGAGAAGTCAACCCAGCAAAGCTGCACTGGAAGTGCACTTGAAGACGAGGTCAGAGAGGATTGAAGCGGGCAGGGTGCTGCTGCTGACAGGTGGCAGCCAGCACTGGTGAGGCAGTTTTCTTCGGGCAGTGCCTCGGGGGTGTACGGAGAGAGGCCCTGACAAGACACCGGGAATGACACGGAGAGGGGAGAAATTCCTGAGACGGATTCCGGGGAAGTTTTGGTGGAGCCTCTGGCTTGGGCTGTTGGGAATGAGAGCAGAGGCTGGGGTGGTTGGGATGGCCTGTCAGTAGCTGCAGGGTGGGAGCCGAGCCCTGCCCGACCCGCGGGTACAGCAATCGAGGAGCCCACGCGCTGCGTGCGGAGGGAGATTGGAAGGAGGAGGCTCGAACTGGGGAATTATCTTCATGCACAGGGTGATTTATTGGCCACGATGGCTCTGTATCTCCCTTCCTTCCCTGGAGAATTGTGTCTGCGCCTCTCACGGTGGGAAGGAGCTGTCCTGAAAATGCTCGGAGAGATAGAGGGGGTGTGTGAGGGGTGCGTGGGTGCCCTGCACGCGCCGTTCCCGGTGTTCCCGGTGTCCCGGCAGGGCTGAGGGGTGCCGGGGCTCTGCTCGGTGCCACTCTGCTGCTGGCACTGGCAGGAGGGGATGGCCGCTGTCCGCACTGCTGCGGGCGCTGCTCCTGCAGCTCTGCAGAGCCTTTGCTGCCTGCCCGTGCATGGAGACCTCTCTCTCACCTCTCCTGCACACACGCAGCGCTGGCAGGCTCCTTCCCACGGTGCAGTCCCTCCTGTCACTTACCCGGGGTCTGTCCTTCCCTTCTGCTGCTGCTTTGCACCCTCCAGCTCTCGGGAGAGGGCCCTGGCGCTGGCAGGAGATGCTTGCTGGATGGTACCAGAAAGAAAATATTTAAGAATACTTTTAGGAGGCAGGTTTTCTTATTTGCCTTTGCCTTTGCAGACAGGAGTGGTGGTGTTAAAAATAAACACCAATTGAGATATGGCTGCAGATTTACAACTGCCACATGACAGCTGCCTGCAGAATACAGAACACAGCAGATCCTTGGATGCACAAGTTAAAGTGCGTGTTTTCAGACATACAGTTTTAATTGGTCTATCTGGCCAGAAGTCTAAATAAATGTCTCTCCCTCATTATGGTCACATGCCTGATTTGTGGCTTTAATGCAGCAAAACAAACCAGTTTTAATTATGCAGATGCAACCGCCTATGGTCCAGCGTTGGCAATCTTGCAGAAAATTGTGCATTGTGTTGATTGGCTGTTTAATTTTATATTGCTTCCTGCAGTTTTGCCTTAGTTGTGGTCCCTGTGTGATCCCTCTGGCTGCTGTTGTCAGGAGACTGCTGTGAGGCAGTAGCATCCTGTGTCGTGTGACTGGCAGGTGACATGATCCTTTGTGATCCTGGAGGTGGGGCTCTCCAAATGGTGCACCTGGCTGCATAGTGGCAAAGGGATGATTCCTTGACTGCTGGGACTCTTAGTTGCTGTGTAAATTGATAATAAATCTAGAGTTTTGATGCTTTCAGATTATAAAAGCATTAAAACGATTTGCAGACTTGGGTCAAAGAAAATGAATGTATTCTTGCCCAGTTTTTTAAAGTTTAGGTTAATTTATCATTGCCCATTAGTTTCCTTTGACTTCTATTGCAGTAGCTGCATCCCTTCTTTTGTGTCTATTTTCTTTTCCTAGCCCTTGCTGACTTTCTGCTTTGCTAAGAAAATGTTGGGAAAATTCCCATGCCAAATAATCTTCTGGGATAATGGTTTACTTGGGAGAGGAGCTTTGCTTCCCAAGGAGGAGAGGCATCAAGACTTGAACTTGACAGCTCATTCAATGAAATGGTTCTGTGCAAGAGAGAAAGTTGCACCCTTTTGTGGGGGCTAGTGGGAAACTGCTAAGTATTAATCACAGAAACATAGAAAATGTTTGTTGGTTTAATTATTGTGCTTTTCAAAATGTGGGGAAGTGTGACCCAAGGGCCCCCAGCATGCCTGGCATAGCTCAGCTGGCTTTGGTGGAGCCGAGTGCAGCAGGTAGCACATCCTGGTGAATCTGAGCTGGATTCTGCTGTGGGAATTGGGGAGATTTGCTCCCACCCCATTCCCTGCTGCCTTTCCTCCGTGGGTCTGCAAGTGTGGCCCTGGCAGGGGTTTACAGAGCCCTCTGTGTGTAGGCACTGGGCAGGCCATGTGCAGGGATGGCAGGGAGTTTAGATGTGATTCCTAATGAGGATTAATGGTCAGTTTCTAATGGAAACAGTTTGAATCCATCAGAGATGTTCCTGCAAAGTGCAAGTGCTGAGCACTTCAGCAGAGGCTGGGATGGTTCAGCTGAGTCAGCAGCTCCTGTGTGTGACTGACCACCACCAGCTCTGTGCAGCTGCTGGCATGGTCCATCCATCCATCCATCCATCCATCCATCCATCCATCCTCAGCAGCTCCTCCAGCTTGTCTGCATGACCTGGGTGAGGTCAGAACTGCTGAGCAGTATGTCTGGGGTCGTGCCTTGTCCCAGGGCAGGGAGCTGGGGTGCTGCCATGCTCTGAGGTGATTTAGATGTGAAATAAGGGTATTTTGATCCAGTTAGCCTGGCTGTGTTCTTCCCTGATAGCTGGCAGGTGCCTGGGTGTGCAGCTGGCTTTATTTGACGGTGCACCTCTCTTGCTGATGACAATAAAATCCTCTCACAACAGTTACTCAAGGCCTGTATCCCTCCTTCCAGGTGAAGAGTTTGGAGGGCCATTAGAGTGCAGCACCAAATGTTCTTCAGGTGCTTAGCAGATATTTATAAGCCTCTGTAAGGTGTAGTGTTGTAAGTTCTGTGCAGTTTCAGCCCCTGTCAGGAGCAGGATTTACTCTCCCTTTTGCTGTCCTGTGGAAGATGGGGGGCAGCCTTACGCCTTGAGCTCCCAGGTTTTCTCCTGCCTGGGTTTGGCTTGGTGTGAGAAGCTGTTTGTCAAGGTGCCCTGCATGGCAGCAGCAGTCACCTGGAATGCTCTGCTGCCCTGGCGGGTCCCCGTGCTGCTGGCGGGCGATGGGACGGCTCACAGGTAACACCTGGCCGGGGCTCGGGGCTGCTGAGGGTTCGGCAGCGTGTGCAGGCCTGTTCCTCCTGTTTGCCACTCTCCAGCAGAACCGCCCTGAAGTCATCTCCCCTTCCTTACAGCCTGGGTGGCTCTGAAGTCCTGACTGTTGGTTCAGTCTCGGGAGGCTTTTGCCGAGCTGCCAGCGAGCCCTCCTCCTGAAAGGTGGCTATTCCTTGCTCACACTGATGTGCTGTGTGTGCCACACCTCTGTGCGGTGTGTGCCGAGCAGTGCCTGGGCACACGGGGACACGGGGACGCGGGTGAGCAGCGGGAGCAGGGCGCTGATGGGTTGTACCTGTCCCTGCTGACCTCGGTAGGGCTGCCAGCCCTCGCCCCGTGCTCCTGCTCTGGCCTGTGGTTATTGGATGCACCTTACGCTGTTCACCTCTTCAAGAGCCTGATTTGTAAACTTTTCCCTGACAAACTGGCCTGAGATAAGTTATTTTAGCCTCCCTTATCTCGTGTAAGATAGCTGCAGTGGTTTGGGCAGAGGCAGCCGCTGAACAGTGAATTGTAACATGCAATTTTAAGAGAGGAAGTGGAGTATCAAAATAAAATTCGGGAGGCAGTTGATGTGGCTGTGGTGTGTTCCCTAGACTAGCCCCAGTGGGTGTGATGGGGCTGTGTGTTCCTTACTGCCAGGGTGTTCTGGGGGTGTTTAATGGCTGTGGTTTTCCAGCAGGGACATACAGCCCTGCTTTTTATCCCAAGGTTGTACTGTTTCTCCCAGGGTTGTTGGTACTCAGCAGTGAGGAGACAGCTGGTAGGATGACCATGGTAGGGAATATTCTCCTGTGTTTTGCCAACAAAGACATGTAAAGAAGGTGTGGTAACATAATCCCAGAGTGGAAGTTGGTGCTTCCCAGCCTCTTGTGCAGGTGAGCCCCCAAATTCAGCTCTGCAGGCACAGCGCTGTCAGGGGGGAGCAGCAGTGGTGCCTCTGGTTGGTGTTCGTGTGGCTCTTGGGATGTGGCTGTGGTCTGTCTGTGCTAGGTGGGTTCCCCAGTTTGGGAACCTCTGGCCTGGGGACCAGAGAGCTGGAAACTGGAAGAAAGCTACTTCAAGAGCAAGAGTCTCTTGCTTCTGTCTTGTGCTGTTGAGCTGCCTTAAACAATCTGCCTCCCAGAAGTGTTGCCATTAGCTTTCCAAATATGCTTTTCCTGGCTATGAAGCTCCGCTGATGTTCAAGGAAGGTCTCTGTGTGGTGCTGCAGGTTTTAGTCTGGAAAATGCAGAGTTTGGGAAGGTTGCACAGCCACACTGTGCCCAGTGGCTTCCAAGAAGATCTTGCATGAGGCAATCTTCTTGCCTTTGAAATTGGAGAATAGTTTCGAAGAGGGCAAAAATACCTCCAGCTTCTTCACCCCAGCCTTTGGGAGGAACAGCGTGTCTGAGGCAGGAGATGGCAGTCACTGGAATGTGTCTGGCTTCCCAAAGTAGCTCTGGGAAACGTTGCTCCATCTTGTAGCAATGGCAGGTGTGCAGGACAGCTGAGGAGCTTGCTGCTAGAAGGACCTTGGAGTTAAATGGTCTCAGGGTCTGTATCAGCTGGGAGAGAAGGTTTCTCCTTCGTTGAGCATCTCTGATGAAGTGCCTCAGGCAGAGGAGAGGGGGAGCTGCTCCTTGGGATTCTGTTCGTCCTGCTGCTTCTGGGAATGCTGAGGGCTGCAGCTCTCTAGGGCAGGGGATTTATCCATGTGGCTTATGCTTTAGTTATTACTGGAGACAGCAAAGCAAGCTGTAGTGGTGGGGTGAAACTCAGTGCTGTTTTACTCAGGCTTGTAAAATTCCACTTATTTTAAGTGTAAATATTTAAGAAGAGAGAAAGATACAGATGTGTAATTGACGAGAGGACTGACTTCAGTGATTCCCATTAAGGGAAGAGGGAATCTGATTTTCTATGTCTTTTCTTCGTCTGTTTCCACCCTTGTGGAACAGTGTTGCACACAGCAGGACTGTGGTAGAATGCCATGTCATGAACTTGCTTAAGTAGTGGCTTCTTCACCATGTCAGAGTCCCAAAGATCTGTTTTCTTCTTGCTGCTGCAGTGCTGCTTTGTTTGTTTGAAGAGTCGTTTGTGGTCTCCAGGCACTTGTGTGGCATGGTGAGAGCCCGAGGGGAGGTTGTTCGATTGGGACTTTGAGAGATGATCTCGAGAACAGAGATAAGCTGGAGATCATCAGTCCGATAATTTTAGGTTGCTGGCCTCATGTGTGTGCAAAGTTTTTCTGTCTGTCAAATATGCTGATAAATCAGTAGTTACTTCATGGGAATGCCATGAGCGTTGGTAAGGATCGAAAGTGCTTTCCCTGCCCAAGGTGCTGGAATTCTGCTCTACTTATGGTGCAGGCCGGGTATCCGGATCAGCTGAAGGTTTTCCAGAAAGCTTCTCAGTGTGTAACCTATGGCCGCCAGCAGCTGGGATCCAAGGCAGCTCCCACAGTGAGGGCTTTGGAACATCACTGTCAGTGTAAAGCTCTGGCTCAGAGCCTGGCTACAATAGGTGGCACTGGCCGTCCAGCCCCAGTGACCTAATGGCTCTAAATGGACTGGCTTCGCTAAGAAGTCCGTGTTTAAATCTCCACTCCCTTTCTTCTTACTTTGTGGAAATTGGACTCTCATGACACTTGAGATTATAGAACTCATGGAAGAGTAAGGACAAGAGATTAGAATGTTGGTGTGGCAGCCTGAAGCTTTTGTGTTGCAAAGACTTCAGAGACAATTGAAGATTTTCTGTGTGAATACAGGTTAATAGATCTTTGGGAAAAGCCTAAATGATGATTCATTCAAGACAGCTTGTTAGTGTTGGAAATATTAAAGATACAGACTTGTATCTGAACTGGAGAGAGCAAAATCCCGCTGCCATTTTGCAATATTGGCAGCATAGTGGGACTGAAGCTCCAGGAGAGCTTGAAGGTGGGAGCTGCATTGCCAGAGAGTGATGGTCAGGAGGCAAAGCTTTGTGCAGACAAGTCCTGTTTGGGAATGTTGCCCTGGAGTGGAATGCAGTGTGGATCAGTGGGCTGTGGCTGAGGACGAGATGGGAATGGTGTGAAACACGCCATGTTTAGCTGCTCAGTTAGTGCTGGAGGGAATGCTGCTGGCAAGATTATCCTGCCAGCAGCAGTGAGTATATTTAGCTTTTTCTTAAAATCCCCCTCTAGTGCTCCTGGCTGCCCTCAAAGGCTGATTAGTCACTCAGGGTGATGCTGGTGCTGAGCAGGTGACCCGTGGTCCCTGTGGAGCTGCATCTCTGGACCTTGTAAGCCAGATGGGGAAGCCTGTTCAGTGATGTCTCTGGAAAGGCGCTGTGAACCACTGGCCAGCAGTCACTCCCACTGGAAGGAGATATGTCCCCAGCTGATGAACGTGTGTGGGGCCTTCTAGGAAAATGTTATTGTAGGCACCTGTTCTTGCTCCTCTGTTATTTGGGACAGGGTCACCCTAAGTGACCCTTAAGTGGTGGGGAAATCTGGCCGAGAGAGAGTTTAATTTGAAAATATGCTCAGCTGCTGTCAGCCATGTCACTGTGGGTTTAAGCAAGTCCTCTTGAGTGGGTGGGATGTCTCCTGTGGACTGTGGCCTGTGGCGCTTCATACTCTTGGGATCATGTGCCAAAATCCCCGCTCACGTGAGGGATCACGCAGTGCTAGGAAAAAATTGTGGTGATCTTCAGTCTTACTCTTCATCCGCAGTGCCTGAAGCCTGTCCGTACCCACCCCTCCTGTAGGACCAGTCAGGGGAAACTCCTTCTTTGGGATGCCCCTTCTTGTAGGTAAAAATCCTTGTTGGTTGTCACACTGAGGACCTCAGCGGAGTGGCCCTGGGTGCTCCCAGCCCACCAGGAAGGTGTTTGCACGTTGGCAGCTCAGTGCAGTCAGCCTACTGCTACAGGCTGGGGTACTCCGGGGTGTTTCCGTTTTGCCTTTTTTTTTTTTTTAATTTGTCTAATGGCTATTTCTCTTCTGAAGTGGTGTGTTTTCAAAAAAGCTGAGTACTTTTACCATCAATATTATGTACAGTGAAACATGCTGAGGCCAGCAGAAGTGAGTATCGTGCTTCAGGCTGGAATGTGATTGCTGGAGGGATCAGAAAACAAATTTCTCTATGCAGAGTACACAATTGGCCTAATGTGTTAGAGTTTCACCTGCAGCATTGAAGCAATGTGCTGAGAGGCCACTGGATTAAGTTACCCTGGCATGTCTGTAAATACCCGCGTAAGAGCTTCAAAACTGTTAAGAGCATTAAGGGCTGTGTTTTCCCAGTGCTTCCAGGAGGCAGGCGGGATGAGGGGCGGGTGCCCTCACCCAGGAGGGCACTCCTTGGCACCCTGCCCCTGTGCCGGGGCCGTGTGCTGGGCCTGTGGGGCCGGGCAGTGTGTGAGCCCCACAGACCCTGAGCCGGGATCGGTCACGGCGGTCCCGCTGCCCTGCGGCTCTCCCAGCTCAGCTCCTGGGGCAGCACCGTGTTCTCTGTCCGTGGGGCAGGAGCAGATGGATCTCCCCAGCCCCTCACGTGGGGAGATGTCCTGTGGAGGGAGCAGGCTGCACCCTGAGCTTGCGGCCGTCGGGAATGGGAAATGCTGGCTCCTGAGGAGTTGTGCAGAAATCCTGAGAGCCTGGTGAGCCGTGTCTGGGTGGGGCTGGGCATCGCCAGGGAGAGGTGGAGAAGCCGTGGAGGTCATTGTGCAGCAGATGGCCTGCGGGTGCCCCGTGAGGGTGCCAGGTCCAGGCTGCACCCAGCCACGGGCGACATCCCGCTCAGACCGCTTGGAATTGACAAGCACAGTCACAGACAGAAACTCTTCTATTTTGCCAGCTTTTCCTTTAATTGTTCTTGATTTTATTTTCCATTAAATGTTTTGTAGGGGATTTCCTATTGCCCTGTTCGTTTTTGCCACTAAAGTGAATGGGACTTCTGCTCTGGTAATAAATGAACATGGAAATCAGGATCTCCACTGTAATTGGATTTTTTAAATAGCTCAGGAAGAGCCTGGGGAAGTGTGGCAGAAAAAGAGTTTTAATTTGGAATAGATCAAGTAACCTGGGAATCAGACTCTCAGTAGGTTCTTTCAAAGCATTTTTTGTTTCTTTTAACATCCTTGCTGGATCGTGTTCTGAGTGACTCATGGCTTTAAAAGCATTTTTTCCTGCATGTTTTTTCCTGCTTGTGTGCTCTTGACCTACTCTTGCTAAAATTCCTAAAGAAATACTAAGTAAACACATTGTAAGTGCAAATGTCATAATTCTAAACCCCTGAAAGTGAAACCATTACAAAGAGTACTCACATAGTCATTGTTCTGCGGGATGGCAGTGTGAGATGCACTGTTGAAATAACAATAATCTGTTCCGTGGGAGAGGTCAGCTCCAAACTGAGGGGGAGTAGAAAGAAGAGGAAAAGAGAAATGCACACTCTCTGCGTCTCCTCCTAATCACACAGCATGTACTTGAGCATCCCTGGAACCGTGTTGTTGATGTAGCTGCCTGCTGCTTTTAAATGCCTGTCCAGGGCAGTGAGGAGATATCTGTGTTGCATGGGCGAGGAGCCTGGAGCAGCTGGTGTACCTTTCTTAAGGCTCTGGGTGGAAGGAAGTAATTTTTCAGGTCCCAGAGCCAGAGAGTAACTTCAGGATTAAACCTTCATTGGGGATTTAGTGGCAGTTGGTCATGGGAATAGTCACAGGTTGTGTCCCCGGGATTTCCCTGACTGTGTGTGAGAGCTGGGTGCAAGCCCCGGCTACCCCGCTGCTTTCTGGTGCAGGTAGTCTTGTCCGTGTGCCAAGAATTTACGTGGAGGCTGGTCACATTGTCACTGTGAGTTTGCTGCATTGTCCTTGTCTGTGGTGTACATCACAATGACAGTGAAAAAGACATTTATGGTCACCAAGCTAACTGCTGAGCCTGCAGGAATTCTTGGTGGCAGTACACCTTTGGAAGAAAGAAAAAAATCTTCAGCGTCCTCTTCTTTCACTGTTTTGGGGTTTTCAGCAGGCTGCGCGTGTCTGGAGTTTGTTGGGAAGCGCTCCTTGTCCCCAGTCTTTGTGTGAATTCCTGCCTTTCCCGGTGGTTTGCCTGCTCGTGGTCAGCCTGCATCCAGATGACTTTCCAGGACGGGACAGCTGGTCCCACAGGCTCTGAATTGCCAAGGTGTTAGCCGTAGCTCCCGTTGCAGCTTCGGTGGGAGCCAACATCGTGGACGTGTGGAATCCCGCTGGCAGCGCTGCTGAGCTCCCCGTTCTCCTGCTCTGCCCGGCCCACCCCAGGATGAAGCCATCCCGTGGCTTTGGTGGCACTGCCATCGCTCCCCTCTGCTCCCGTCCCCAAGTGCTGCCTGCTGCGTGTTGCGCTCGGGCACTCTCCGCCCTTTCACTGTTGTTTGTCATCGTGGAAATTGCTTGTTCTGAAACCGATCGCAACCTGACAAAACGGATCTGCCTTATTTACAAATCCATCCATCTGGCCGTGGATTGCCTGGTAGCGCTGCCAGAACAACATGAGGCCTTGAGTTGCCGAAGGGCTCCCGTGCCCGCGCTGCCCGCAGCTTTGGGACACGGGAGCTTTGATTCGGGCGCAAGCTCTGGGTGAGCCAGGCAGCGCGAAAGCAGCGTGTGCTGTGTCCCGGCAGCCCCGAGCGGGCCGTGTGCTGGAGCTGCTGCTGCAGGGCAGCCCCGCGGCGCAGCGGGCAGGGGCTGGCAGAGCGGCCGTGTCAGGGCAGGAGCATGGGCTGGAGCTGGGAGCCCGGCCTGCTTGGCAGGGGCTCTGCTGGGTACCCCCGTGTGGGTGTTCTGTGCCCTTTGGCTGCTGCAGCACCTTGGCAGCCCAGGTTGCAGGATCCCCTCCTGAGGGAAGCTGGCAGATTCCTAATCTTCCAGAAAGCTGTTTGATAATGAGGCAGGACTACATTCCTCCTTGGAACATACAGTCTCAGAGGAAGCTCATGTAGGGAAGAGGAGGTGGCAGGTGCCTGGGGTGCGAGACTCTGCTTTCTGTGTGTTCCTGGAACTCCACTTTGAAAAGGCTCAAAAAAGGAGAAAAATGAATGGCTGGTGTCAGGACATTGGAGATAAAAACCATCACATCTGGTAGCTGAAACTGTTTGAGACTATTTTCGTTTTCCTATGAATGTTCAGTTGCAGCTTAAAAAAGAACTGTGACATTATGAGTCAGTTCTGATTTCACCCTTGGGCCAGCAGTTCAAAGCTGAATATAGTGAATTTCAGAAGCCTTCACTAGCAGCCTCTGTTCCTTGATTACTCTGTGTGTGGCCCACAGAGGAGAGGAAACATACAGACATACGGCTGTTTGTTTACATACATATACAAACATACATACATTTACAAATGTAATATACATATACAAACAAATATAGCATGAAGAAAACAGGGAAGAGTTACCCCCCTAAAATAAGTAATTGAGTGTCTGGGTTTTGGCAAGTAACTGGAGGTGAGTGAATTAGTTAGTGTGAATAAGTGATATGAGAAATTCGGACCTGCTTTTCTTTGCAATTTATCTAGGAATGAACTTTAACTTTTATATTTATGAATATTCACTCAATTTTCTCTGGCTGGCTAAATAACTGAAAATTCATAAGTTTGGATTAACTGGCAGTACAGAATACTGCAATCTGTATATGAAAACCCATGTTTACATGGATCTAAGCTTTTTTGATTCTCCATCACCATAGTAACAAAAGATTTTCCATAAGGGTGAGCTAGTCTGGCAATGGGAGTGAGGTAGGACATTCCCATTTTACTTCCAGATCTCTGAATGTTCTTTGACCTCTTAGCTCAGCTGTTTAGTACCACATTAATATGGACTTTTGGTGATGGGCTTTTTGTAACTGGTAACTGTTGTTGTGGTGAAACTGGTGTTTGTGTTATAATCCATGGTTTCCCGATTCTCAGCAGTGCCTGTTTCCTGTTCCTGTTAACAGGCTTTTCGTAAGAATTTTTCTGAAATTCATTAGAGACAAATAACAACCCTTTGATTTTCCGCTCTTTTTTTTCTCCTAGTACCAGACTGTAGTTTAAAGCTGGAAGTCTGGGGCTCTTCTGTTCTCGCAGGGGCTGTGGATAGTCTGGGGCTGTCCTGGTGAGCCCTGCCAGGGGCTGTGGATAGTCTGGGGCTGTCCTGGTGAGCCCTGCCAGGGGCTGTGGACAGTCTGGGGCTGTCCTGGTCCCCAGTGGGTCCCCAGTGCTGAGGGGTGTTGGCTTTGGCCAGGTCCCTTACAGTCCCACCATCCAGCGTGTGCTGGTGCTGCGGAGGTGCTCCAGAGGAGCCTGGGATTGTACAGGGCTGTCCACGTGGTTTTGTTCATAGTTTTAAATCCAAATGGAAATCATATCCCTGTTGATTATCTTCTCCTTGAAACGTAATTATAGCTCCGTATAATGCAGCTGTTCCTTATCTCAGTAAAATGTCCTGGCTGGAGACATCTTATTGGACTTGATTTATGAGCATCTTGTGACATTTTTTGGGAGAGGGAGAGAAAAAAAAATCCATTAAAATGTACAGTAAAATTGATAGGATAAACCCAGTGATTTAAAATAAAGTTCATTTGCTTATTGTTATTAATAAAATCTGTGGCTAAATTCAGGTGAGTTTTTACATATTCCTTAGTTTGAACAACTTCTCTGCTTTGTTTTATTCAGTTTCAGGGTTTGTTTGAATAAAAAGTTCCTAAGTTAAAAGGAGATTTTTTTTCACTGAACTAATTCTGCTGAATTTGGAATGAATCCCTAATAAGAGACAGTCACATAATGTATAGACATAATTTCAGGAAAATATTACTATGTAGCCTTCAACTTTTCACTGAAGTGATTGTAATTTTATTCATAATTTACATTTTAAAACTTACAATAAAAGTATGACCCTTGAGTTTGATCTTAAAAGTTCCAGCTGTTAGAAATACACGGTGGTTTGTAAGGGTCTGGCTGTTGCCTTCCCTGTGCTTTGCCTTGCGGTCTGTCTGTCCATAGCCTGTGCTGTCCATAGCCTCACTCCCTCCCGTGTGTCTTCCTTCATGAGTTCCCCGAAGGCTGTACTGGGATTTTTCCCAAGCAGGAGTGAGCACAAGGCCGTCAGAGGATGGAGCCTCGGCAGTGCTGCTGTGGCTCCTCCGTGTGCTCGGATCCATGAGATGTCCCTCCCTCCAAGAGCAGCGCCAGGCTCCCGGGAGAAGTTCCGTGTGTGTTGCTCTGAAATGGCTTTATTGTCACAGTGAGTGTGATTTGGGGAGTTTGCAGGGGGATTTCTGTGGCTTTCCCTGCAGACCAGCAGCGTGCCCTGTGCTGGGGAGGGCAGGAAGGCACTGACATCCTCTTGGCTCTGTGGGAAAGGTTGCTCAGCCAGAAAGCTTCCCAAACTAACGCCTCTCTTCTGTATCTTTATATCTTCCTGGCAGAGCAGACGTCCTTGACAGATGCTCATCTAGTCTGTTGATAAAATCCTGCAGTGCTGGGGGATCTGACAGCCTCCATGGGTAATCTGTTAACTGTTCTGATAACTTTTTTCCCAGTACTGAAACTAAATTCTGTTTTGCTTGAAGGAGGTGACTCGTTCCTGTGTTTTCCTTGGTGCTTGTGAATCGGGATTCTCTGAGGAGGAGCTTGTTTCAGAGAGGCCGTAGCATTTTTCTGGGAGTCCAGCTGTATCCTAGGTGAAGCCCAGGGTCTCTCTGGCAGTCCTCCAGCTGGGGAAGCTGCTGTGCGCTCTGAGCGATGCTGCTGCTGCTCGCAGGGACCTCCCGAGGCTGTGGGAGACAGGCAGCAGGAGTCTGGTGAAGTTCAGTGAGGGAAGGGCCAAGTCCTGCAAGTCTTTTTACCCCCAAAGATGGGGAAATAGCCCTTTTAGACTCACTGTGCTGTTACGAGTTACATTTTTACATTTTTTTAAAAGCACGGTAATAAAATAATGATGGGCTGGTCCCTAACTAGATTTAAAATGTTTCTTATAATTCACTAATGTCTTTGCCATCATGTTCCAGAACCTATGCTGTGACTTTGAGGAGGCAGTGAATGTAATTTGCAGAGAATTCTGAACAGCCATTTATTTTAAGCAGGCCCTTAGTTCTCTCTTGGAGTTTCACGCCATTGCTGAGAAGGCTTAAATGTTTCTCCTTGTTCTTCTGTGCTATTTAATCCCCTGAATGTGCTTGAGGCCCCCCTAAACCGTGCTGTGTGAAGCCGTGGAGTTCAGTAGCGTTTATGGAGGTGAGAAGCGTTGGGTGCTTGCAGGGGCACAGCCCCTGGGGCCACACTGCTGAGCTGAGCTGGTGGGGCTGAGCTGGTTGCTGGCCCGAGGGACCCAGGCTGTGCTGGCACCAAGCTCTGCCTGGCCAGCGGTGGAGGAGCACGCTGAGAGTCCATGACAGGTACTTACACTGCCCTCTGCTCGGGTCCTCTTGCTTTGTCTGTGTCTTCTTGCTACTGTCTTCTTCCTCTTTTTGAAGTGTTCTGTATCTTTATTAATACAGATTCCTACAGAATTTTGCCAAGAGCAGACCAGCCGTTCTTTGCCAAGATGGTGCTTTCGACCAAGAGCAGGAGCAGTGTTTCTGTGCCGAGCAGAGTTCCTCTGTGCTCCTGCAGGAAGGACACGGCTGTCCTCCCTGTCCCTGGAGTGCAGGAGGTGCCCTTTATCAGGGACCGTCATCCACAGGAACACTCAGTGCTGCTGAAACTTGCCATTTTGTCCTATTTTTGCATTTATTAGCATACACTGATTATTCATAGGAATAATTACCCTTTACCAATTCACATTAATTTAGATGGCTTTTGAAAAGCAATCAAGAAGAGTGGGAATGATAATGCATCAAAGGCATATGGCACAAAAGAAATAGGGTGCATTTTACGTAAGTGACCATATGAAGACACTGTCAGCTTTTCCCTTCAGACTGCAGTTACTGGAACCCAGTTTGATGGTTGTGGCTAAAGGCCACAATGTGCCCCCTATCTCAAAAGTCTGTTCGTGCTCTTTGTCTCACTTCTGCGTCCCTTCAGAAAGGAACAACATCATCTTGGGGGGGACAGCGTGAAAAGAGACAAAACCACGTACTCGGTTATTTCACCACTCCAAAGTGCCGTGCCTGTCCCTGCACAGGTAGGGTTAAATTCTCAAGTGCTTTTATTACTGGGGAAGCTTGGAGGATACAGCCGATTCTTGTCCGCCCTCAGCCACAGGGAAGAGCACTGGAGTCCTCATGGCCAGGGCCAGTGTGTTTCTTTTGCAGGGGAGAAGGTCTTGGCAGTACGGTCAGATCTGGGGCGTGTTCAGAGGGCCACACACCTGTGCAGTGCTGTGAGGTGTTGCTGTCTCTCCATCGTGGTGAGTCCTCTCTGACTTTGGGCTAGGTGATGGAGATGAAAATCTGAGTGTCACATGGGACTCATGGCCTAACATTACTGACTGTGTTCTTTTGCTCTGGGTTACAGATGCTGCTCTGAAAGCCAAATGTGATGTGATGAAATAAGAGTGCCTTGGTAGACAGAGATGTGGAGTGAGTAATCCTTCGAGAAGGGCAGGAAAAGGCAGGGTTCAGTTCAGGTCAGAGAACAGGCTGAGCAGTGGAGGAGAGATGGGGCTCCAGTGGTCATACACATATTGGAGGAGGAGAGCAGCAAGCATATATAGGTGTTATATCGCTGTTCGTGATGCTTCAGTGGTTAAAACCTTGTTTTCTCAATTCAGGGAGATAAATTCTTATGTTTTTCAAATGAGCTTGAAACTGCTCCTGTACAGATTGGTACAAGTGTTGATCAGCTGGTGCTGCTCGGCAGGAACAGCTCCAGAGCCCAGTGTGGTTCCAGTCAATATTGGCTGCTTGCAGTGAGCACAAGTCATCCCTCGTTGGGAGTGTCTCACAGAAGGAATGGCTCTTGCATGGAAAACAAACACCAGTGAGCTGTGGCAGACATAGCTCCAGGATTATTTTGCTGACATTGTCAGAATTTTAGTAACTGAGAAGAAATCGCTATTGAGGAGCATTTGCAGGGGGTTGGTTGCACACTTTGTGTGCAGGGAGGGTGGGTGTCAGTTCTATTAGTCTGGAATAATGTGTTGTCAGGAGATCTCAAACTGGGATGCTGCTTAGGCTGCCTCTGTGGATTCTGCTGCACGTGATTCATACACTGTTCCACATTCCACGTGCATTATTTTTGGCTAAATAAGTGAGCCCGAGTTCCTCACTGCTTCAGCTTTGTTCTGTTGGACTGGGACGAGGACACGGTCTGAATCTGTGTGATAGAGTGAGACTTGTGTTAAAGGAGGAACGCAGTCATTGTAGGATTGGAG
Source organism: Regulus satrapa (assembly GCA_013396955.1). Taxonomy (NCBI): domain Eukaryota; kingdom Metazoa; phylum Chordata; class Aves; order Passeriformes; family Regulidae; genus Regulus; species Regulus satrapa. The sequence continues at coordinate 564,279 of VWZN01009842.1, read as the reverse complement.
ACTTCTGTTTATTCCTGGCACTGATGGCAGGATGTAATCATAAAATTAGGAATTCGTGTGAGGAGTAGTGGCAGCATGCTCCCACCTTTATGTCTTTGAAATTTTATATCTAAAAGAATCTGTTTACAGATTAAGAAGAGGAAAATACAGTTTTCTGTCAGAAGTGCTTTGGTACTTCATTTGATTTATAAATTATTTCATAAGCATGGATCTGCAATAGCAAATAATACTTTTAAACAAAAAAATTGTGAATGTTTTCTTTCACTTTGGGGTCTGAACTCTTGAGATCCCCTATGTGGGACCTCAAGAATTCCTTGGACTATGGCATGCTTACCCCTTGGCAGCAGTAGCTGCAATTCCAGGGGGGATTTTTGTCCATAAAGTGCCATTGAACATTGATGGTGAGCTGTTCACATGGGCGAGTTCATGGTTTGTGCCAAGATGGGCAGAGAGGGTTTCGGAGCAGGGAGGAAACGTGTCCCCAGTGTGTCTGAGATACACTGCTGTGCATGGGGGGGTCTGGGCTGAATCCCAAATGTGCTGAGGCTGGCTCCTGCCCCTGTGCACAGAGAGAGAACGCAGCATCCCCACCTTTCCAGGCTGCCTCTTGTCTGCCCACACACCTGGCTTGCTCATCTTGCTCCGGAGACAAGGGGAGGCGTTCTACGGTGGGGAGGTTTGGGCCCCAGTTCGGCTCTAGCTGAGGGAAGAGACAGTGCTAAACATAGCTCAGAATCATGTAAATGGGTAATTTGATGTGTGGGAGAGAATAACACATGGAGCAAAGGAAGGAAAGGCTGGCTCTCGGGAGGAGCCCAAGGAGCTCTTACTCTGCAGAGCGTTCCTCCTGCGAGCGGGTACTGATGGCTGTCTCCAAGGCAGAGCTTCAAGCGGCTCTGCTGGAGCTGGGGAGCTCCCTGTGAGAAAGGGGCAGCCCCTCTGTGATGCTGTTCCCCTTTGGGCACGAGTGGTACCACGGGAGGCACGAAGGGAGCTCTGCTGCTGGGCAGCTGAGCCCGGGGAAGCTCTTGTGCACCTTCTGCCATTTTAAAGGGGGAGATTGTGGCGGATGCAGAACGGTTAGGGCAGAAGAGAGAATGCCTGTTTGGAATGCTCCCAATGTGCAACATATTGCACATGTATTATGTAGGCTCGGGAAATGATGTTGAAAGTAGCTGAGCCCACAGGCTACTTGAACAAAGCAAATATCAAGACCATTAAGTTCTCCTGTTGCTAAGCTTGACTTACCCTTGTTATTAAGGTTATTTCAGTGCATGTTTTGATAACTGAGGTTCTTGTGTGACAACTTTGTGCTTGAAAATTTTTTTAAATTTAGTTGGAAAACATTTCACCAGGTTTTTGTCAAGCTGTCAGTGAGGGCTTTGTCATATGCAGGAGTGATAGAGAAACACTTTTGAAAGTAATTTTTCTTGTTTTTCACTCTTAGGCTGACAAATCCGGAGAAGCAACTTTTCTGGTAGTGCAGGTCAGGCAAAGAAAGGGACTGGAGTTCTCAGAGGGGCTGGAGGTGTGTGCTGGGTTGGAGGGTGTTGAGAGCCTGTCAGTCACTGTAGGGACTGCACAGGGAGCATCAGGTCCGTTTGTTTTCATAAGCCTGCTCCGATGTCAAACCCTGTCCTAAAGATGTGCTAAAATTGCCTAAGGATATTGGCCCCTCAAGATGATCTCAGGGCCAAGGAAAGATCAAGATTCTTGCTCAGAGAAAGTCAGCCTTTCAAAAGGGGGTTTTTGGAGGGCTGGGGTAAAGAAAAACTTCCATATGGAAGAGAGACTCACAGGTAACAAAGAACACATTAAAAGATGGTGATGTGTGTACGGCACTGCTCCCGCCTAAACCCTCTGTGTTTATACCAGCCTGTAGCAAATCCTTCTCTCCCTTCGTAACGAATTGCTTGCTTTAATCTCTCTCCAAGTAGCCGGAGTTAGTGTTGGTAGTGTTAGCATGGCATGGGTGGACATCCCAAGGCCAGATGGAAGGAACCTCAGGGGAGAGGGCTGGGGAGAAGCTGCCCGTGAGCTCAGTGTGAGGAGCAGCAGCTCTGCTGCCCTCTCCTCAGCCCAGACATCCCGAGCTGGCTGCCCTGTTATTTATCTTATCTCTCCCACCAAACTCATAGTGTTTCTATCAGATTTTGCCAGGTTCTGTTCCTCTGAACTCCTGAAGGCGGGACAAGGAAAGAAAGGGGAAATTCTGGACATCCCCACGCATCCGCCAGAGAGGCAGAGGATGTCTCTTCTGTATGGGTTTTGGAAGGGCAAAGTGTCAAACTTACGAGAGTGATAAATGTGTCAGAAGCAAATGTAGTTGAAGCAGCTTCTAAATAAGCCAGGAGAAGTAGTGAGTCAGCAAAGAGGGGCTATAAATACCAGAGCTGATGCAGCAGCTGCAGCTGGGGGTGGCCACCAGGGGAGAAGGGAGCTGAGAGGCTCTGGGATGTACCAGGATCCACATGTGTTTTGAGAAGCTGTCAGAGAGAAGAGAACCAGAACTGGTAATTACAAGGTGCTCTCCAGATGCTTAGTCTAGAGTTAAACGGTTGATTTTCTTGGGTCCTCCCTTAGATGAAGAAGCCAGAAATGGTGACTCAGAGCCGTGCTTCAGCGGCAGGGGGAGCTTGTGCAGGTGTGCGGACACTTCACCTGCATGGAGCAAGCACTGCTGCTGCTTTTGTGTCTGTATTCCCAGCACTCTGCAGGGACGGTTCACAGCAGTGAAGAAACCTTAACTTAACCGAATTTTAGAACAAAGTCTGGGTTAACTGTCCATGTGGGGTGTTTTTGGGAGATACAGAAGCAGGGGAGCAGTGCCTGCAAGCTGCAGGTCAGGGGTGTGCATGGAAGTGGCGTGGCCACGGCTGACAGTTCAGAAAGATCAAGGCCAAAATAATGTTCTGATGTGCTTTTGCTGTTGAAGATTATGTGGTGATGAAGTCAAGAGATGTTTATTTGTGGGGAGGTTTGTGTATGTGATGGCTTCCTTTTACACCTTGGACATCTGCATTCATTTTTTAAATGAATGGTAGAAACCAAGGCCTGACAGGTTTAATTTTTAATTCCTCTCTACTCTCCCACTCCTGCAGGGCTCTGCCCACTGACATGCTCCCCTCTGCTGTCCCCTCTTGCCAGAACCACACAGCACTTCTTGTGCTTCCATTTAGTCTTTGTTTTCAGCCCTTAGTTTAGGCAGAAATCCGTGGCTTTATTTGGAACAGTCCTCACGTCGCCCTGTTCTCCCTGTCCTCAGATGGGGTGGCAGTGGCATGGTGAGGGTTGCCTGTGGCTCATTCCATCCTTCTGTCTCCTGTGTGTTTTGCTCAAGTCTGAGTTTCAGGTGGGTGGGCGGTTCATTACTCTTTCTGCAGCACTTATGCAGATTGCGGTCTGAGCTTATTTTAGAAGAGCAAAAATCAGGAGCAATTAGCAATCTGTTCAGGAAGGAGCTAGGAAAGAGCTCTGTGGCATGCACAGGCTCTTTGCTGGGCTGTCCCCAGGGTAGCCCGTGGCTGGTGCAGCGGTGTGGGCTCTGTGCTGAGCGCTGTGGGACACCAGCCCGGCTGCTTGTCCGGAGCTCCTGGCGTGCTGGAGACACCAGGCCGGGCTCACGGTGAACACGGGGCACTGTGGCAGCAGTGCCCACAGGCCAGGGCTCAGGCACGGCTACCGAACCCCACCAGGGGCACAGCCAGCCCCAGGACACCCCACGGTGCCCGTGGTTCACCCAGCACCCGTGGGCGGCTTGGCTGGGGCAGCTAGGGGCTCAGGTGGGACAGGCCATGGCACAGGTTGGGGAGATCTGGACAGGGGGTAGCTCTGCCTCTCAGGAACAGTTCACATAAAGAAACAAATGCCAGTCTTTATTTGCTCACCCTGCCAGGACGACACATTACTGCATTTTCTAGGCGACCCTTGTTAACCTGGCTGTTATCTCAGCCGAGCTGCGAGCCCTCTACTTTTGCCTTGTATGAAAGGATGTGAATCCAGAGATTGGAAACTCTGCACATCAGAGTGGGAGCAGAAGAGAAAAGGGGATTTAAAAAAAAAACAAAAACAGTGCCGTGACAGAACGAATGCTGGAATGTTTACATCTATATCTTGTCTTCTGTACATGTGTGACACAAGACAAGCATAGCAGGAGAGTCCTGGCAGTGCTGCAGCAGCTCTGTTCTGCATACCGAGGGAATCAAGTGAAATATTTGAGGGATTATTTTCTGGAAGTGATGGACACCTACAGTGACAGCTGATTTTAGCCAGAGCTGTAGCTGCAGGAGCTCTTTCTGTCCTGATAGTGCTTCAGGAAAAGCCATGCACACTGGTGCACATGGATTGCATTTGTCTGCTGGCTTGCTTCCCCTGGAGCTGCCCAAGTACCTTTAATGCCCTTTCTTATTTCTGGGTGGGAATTTAACACTCCTGTACTACACCAGACTATTTCTGTGTTTTCTTTGGTATTGTTTCTCTATAGCCATCTGGTTCTGCACCCACTAATAAATGGGATGCTGGGGAAGATGGTGAGAGCAGACAATATGCTTTATGCTGATTTACCCTTCTTTAGAAGGCAGGAACACAATCACTTTGTACTGAAGAAATGAAGCAAGCGAGGGGGATAATCTCTGCTTTGTGGGTGGCAGCTGCACAACCCAGTGATCCCAATGTAGAACATATTATTAGCCTCAAGCTAAGCCGTCAGCAGTCTGGAACTTGCTCCAGGTCCTATAGTAAATGATGAATTCATGAGGAGGTTGGGAAGTGTCGGGCTGGATCCCGTCTGGTACGGAAAGCCCTTTGGAGACAGTCTGTTGGATTGTCCATTGCATGGTTGTCAGGTTGTGAATACCCCCCGGTCATTCTGCAGGTCTTCCTTCACCCTGAAGCACCCCTAGGCCGTGCTGCATGAGGATGCGTTCGCAGCCTCTGCCGAGGGTTCTCGGGAAGGTGAAATTCCTCCTGCCCTTGTGCTTCCTGTCTGCAAGTTCAGGCTGGCTGGATCCGGTGACAGATGATGATCTTGCATTGGTCACGGCACAGGTTTCCCTCGCTATTCCAACGTTGTGCTTTTCCTGGGAAAGGAGGGGCAGTGAAGAGCAGCGCCAGCCTTGGGCTGACGGTTTGCTGATCTCTGGGGCAGAGGCTCTGAAGGAAGCAGCACTGTGATTCCCTGGCAGCAGCGGAGCCTTTCCTGCTCAGTGCTGATGAAGGCAGGGAGCAGAGCATCTGCGCTTGCCTTTGGCCTGCTCCTTTGTGCTGAAACGGAGCAATCGCGGTGGAGAGAGTTAGCCAAGAGGACATGGCAGAAGGGCGTTTCTGCGTGATGAGGACCGGCTCCAAAGGAAGCACGGTCAGGCTCCAGGAATGCTCAGGTTTTGTCCGGAGGCACAGCAGGGAGCTGGATCAGACCCTGGAGGTGCTCAGGAGGGTTTGGTCAGCGTGAAGCTGGCCGTGCCAGGTACAGGCTTCGGGAGCCAGTTGCTCATGGTATTTTTAGGAACATTAAATCAAACGAAAGAATTTGGGCAACTGCTGCTCTTAGGCTTACCGATTCCTACAGGCTCCTCAGTTTGGGTCTGCTGCTTTGGAACTGGTTTTTCTTGATGATTTCTGTGTCCCTTCAGACTGGGAGCAGTTTGGCCTTGAAATGAAGTTCAGGGCCACCTCCACTGCAGAAAGGCAGAGTGGGAAACAGCAAGGGCAGAGATGCCCAAGGAAAAACTTGTTTTATCCTATCTGTAAAATTAGGTTGTAATCCATCCCTCTTTCTTGAAGATGTTGAGGCTTATAGGATGCTTTGAGATGCTAGATGAAAAGTTCTTAAAAGGAATTATCCCGTATTTTTAATGCATGTGAAGTATTACTCCGGAAGAGAATTGGATCCATGAATGCACAGATTTTTCAGGCCAGAAGGCACTGCTGGGTAATCTGATCTGATTTGTGTGTATAATATTTGATCCTGTTAGGGCTGTACAGAGGTTGGGCAACTTGCACAGATACACGGGGCTGGTTCTAGGAGCTGTCTGCGAAGCTCGGCTCTCTTAATGATCTGTGAAATCTTTCCATGCCTGGATTAAGGAATGTGAGGTGCTGAAGTGAACCGTTTAATGATCTTCTCCTTTATTCCATCTCAGTGGCTCAGGGCAGGATTCACATTCTTGTTCAGCTCTTTCTTTCCCAGTTTGAATACATTCTCCTTTGCATGTTAATAGCCCCAAGCCCGGAGCTCGGGTTGCATCATTTCAGGGCTTTCAGTTGGTAAAAGAGTTTCTGCAGCCGAGCCTCCAGTGTGGACAGATGAGCGATCTGGGGCGCCTGAGCAGGAGGGCAGTCCGGAGAGCTCTTTTCTCTGGGGAAAAGGCCACCATCTGTTTTCCTGAAGCTTCCTTTGCTCTTCTTAAATCACGAACAAACACAAGAGATCGGTTTGGCTCTTTCTTTTTAATGCTTTTATGCATCCCGTGTATTCCTAGCAGGCAATTCAGAGGAGGCACAAACTCGGCACAGGCAGCTGTTCTGCCTTCCCTGTTCCTGCTGGGGACAGAGCGCACTTGGGCAGAAATGCTGTGGGCACAAGGGCTTCCCCAAAAGACACGGGCACCAAGCAGGGCACTGCCAGGGATCTTGGAATGCTGGAGGTCTGGAGCGGACCTCCTTAAAGTTTGCCTTCTTTAATATAGCACCAAAACCCCCCAAACAAACAAACATACCCAAATCCAAACCCCAAACAGCAAAAACAACCGCAACCTCCTCAAAGTCTTTTTTAATGAGCATTTCTGGGGTCTCGCTCCACCCTCAGTCCTGTAAATTCTCCTCCCATGGATCTGCATGCTCAGCGCAGGGCCACATAGCCCAGACAACAGGGTGTAGGCACAGTAAATGAGATTTACTCCCTCGGTGCTGCTGCTCCCGGTCAGACAAAGGTGGCAGCAGATGTGAGGAGTTCAGGCTGTGAATTACAAGTGGACAAGTCTCCGTTCCCAAGGAAACGGGGAGGTGCCGGGGCTGTGGGAAAAGGAGCAGGAGGATGCTGCAGCTGAGGCGAGGGCTTCCCTGGGGCTGGTGTCCCTGTGCAGGGTCCCTGCCAGGCCAGGCTGGCCATGCTGGCACGGAACTTTAGCCTAAGCAGGCGAGGATGGAGCGAAGCAAAGAGCTGGAGGGGCTCTGGAGCTTGGTGCTCCCCGGAGCCACGTGTGGGGCTGTGCTGGACCTGTGATCCAGGGTGGGGCACTGGGTACAGCCTGCTGTGCTGCTGGCCGGGCTTGTGCCAGGGAGGAGAAAACAGGAAAAAATGCCTCTGCTGCCTAAATTTAGCCCCCAGGGTTTGTCTAGTCCTAGTGGCAACTCCCGTGGTAAACCACAGCTCCAAAGGGAGGATGGTCAGTACCTGCTACCAGAGCTCTGCCCATGCCTCTTCAGAGAGAGAGGCAGGGAAAAGAACCACTCCTGGGGAATCTGTGAGTGGTGCAGAGTGAAACAGACCAGCTCTCATGCCAAGTGGGGATTTCTTCTTCGAGCAGGTTTGGCTTCTCCTTAGCCTCAGAGAGGAACGACCATGGCATCCCTGGACAGCGTTGGGTTCCATGCTGAGAACACCTGCAGAGGCAGCTGCCCAGCTGTGGTCACTGTTCCAGAGCCAGGGAAGCTGTGATTTGCATCGGTGCCTGGTCTGGGCACCCTCTGGCCAGCTCTCTTCCCATCTGGCACACATGATGTGTGGTTTGAAGTGCTGTTTCTGTTCTTAAATTGGACATAATTGCAACAGACCATTATATCTGTTCTCACTCCTGATCTGTGGGAATTTTGGCCTTGAGGCTCAGCTGAGGCTCACAGTAAACACTGTTTGGATTTCTCTGGTTGGTGTTTTGCTTGGTGTCCCAGGAGCACGGGCTGTCATGCAGGCAGTGCTGCCCGTGGAAGGGAGCTGGGCGCTCTGCTTCATCCAAAACACTTGTCCTTCCCTGCTGCTTCCTCACCAGCCAGGCTGGCCACTTTCAGATCTGCATTCAGAGGCAGTTTTTAAGGGAAATGCGCTGTCAGTCACTTCTGTGGATTTGGATTATCAAGGTATATGACAAATGCCACCTCCTGGGCAGCAGCAGCAGCCACCATCCTGTGCTAGGCCAGGGGAGGGACGGGTACTGCGTGAGGAGCAGCGTGGGGCATCCGCTGTTGCTGTGCCTCTCGGTGGCAGAGCTTTGCCACCTTGTTCTTGTGCTTGCTAAGCTTATTGCTAATCATTTCAAGGCTTCATTGTCACCATATCAGCTGTGATATTTTTCTTGGACAGTGAGGAGCTGTCCTCATCTTCCTTTGCATTACATGAGGGGCTGCTCCAGGGCAGGGCTTCCCAGGAGAGAAGTGGGTTTGGTCAAGATGCAGTTTCTTACACTTTCACTTCCCTTCTGAGTATTTGCAGATGAAGATGTTGTCTCACAGCAAGTGGGGGGCTTGGTGTGGGTACGGGGGAAAACCGGGGCTGTGCCCGCCAAGTGCTGCTGCTCAGTCACAGGCCATGAAAAAAACCTGAAAAACACCAGTGCTACAGGAATTGTTTCATACTGGAGAGAGGTGTTTTCCTTTCTGTTAGGGTTTGTTTGTTTGTTTGTTTGTTTGTTTTTAACCGGGAACTCTCAGTTTCAGATAAAAGGCTTGTCTTGTTCTTTGTTTTACCAGGAGCCATATCTCTTGTCTTTTGTCTAGGCAGTGATGTTACTAATCGCACATCAGGAAGGAGGGGGGAGGCTTGTTGGCTTGCTTTGGGCTGTTTGCTTTCACTGCAGGAACCTGTGCAGGGGATGCACCGCTGGCATTTGTGCCTGCGGATGCTCCGGCCGTGGGGCCTGCAGCTCCGTGGCCGCTCCAGCTCAGTGTGTCACTGCTGGCACCCCAGGAAGCCTCTCCTGCCCGCAGCCCGCCCAGGAGGGTGCATGGTGCTCTGGAGCCCCGTCCCTCGCATCCATCCCCGTGCTGCTCGCAGCCCCGTGGCGCTGGAGCGGCCGTGCAGGGAAAGCCGTGCCAGAGGTGCCGGCAGCGGGGCATCCCTCGGGCACCCCAGAGCTCTGGGCTCCCTAAACGCTGCCTGCCAGTCTCTGCTGCCCGCGGGATGGCACAGAGGCTCCTGGCAGCACCTGCCCACAGCTGGGCTTTTCCTGGTGCCACAGCTGCTGGTGTGTCCTAGTGGGTCCAGCTCTGTGTGTGCAAGAGAGCTCTCCCAAGGGAAAAGGCCTGTGCTGGCAAAACATGGGATGACGGAGCGCTGGAAAATACATCCGAGGTACTTCTGTTATGAAGAGGGCTGGACTTCTGGGGAAGGCAGCACATGGATGCTCTGAAGGGGGCATAAAAGCAATTCAGAGCCAAATGGCCTTGTTGCTGTATTCTGTATTTGTGTAAGAATTGGATCCTCCCTCAGTCCAGCTTGCTGTGCTATATTTGCAATGGACTATTGGGTCTAATCCCAGTTGTGAGAAAATAATGGCTTTTGTTGCCAAGCATATTTTCTCACTTGTCACCAATCAGTGGGGTGAAGCATATGTTAGAGGAGCGGCTGTCTCAGGCTGCCCGGCGGGAGGATCCGCGACAGCGCTGTTCTCCTGGATGGATAATTCCGATAATTCAGCGCCGTGGAGCAGCCAGCCCGGGTGGGTGGCTGCAGCCGGAGCTCGGGGCTGGGCTTTGTCCTGCTCCCTGCGGCCGGGGAGGGAGCGGGAGGCTGGGGCAGCTTTCATCCCAGCCCGTTGCTAGAGAAACCTCTGCTTTTGTCTGTCCCTGTCTGGGCAGCCAGAGCTCCGGCGGGGCTGGGAGGAGGAGGAGGAGGAGGAGGAGGAGGAGGGTGCTTGCTGGCAGGGCTGCAGCTGCTGGGGCAGGGCTGTGCAGGGCTCCCTGCAGGCTGCAGCAGCTCCGGCCCCACGGGCTGCAGCTCTCCCGCTCCCGTGGCCTCTCCTGGGAGCCTCCTTAAGCCTCCTACCTTTGCAAGACTTTACTAGCCAGGATTTTCCACTGCCTGCTTTTCACCAGTGCTTGCCAGTGTAGAATTGGGTTTGTTTAATGACCCATCCTGAGCTTCACGTGTGTTGCCTGTCCTGAGCTCTGCAAGGTTTCCTGCTGTCCTTCTGCTGGGGCTGCCTTCCGTGGTGGCTGGTGCCAGCTGAGGAGCCGAAGGCAAAGTTCTGGGGTTGGGTGCTGAAGAGAGGATTATCTAATGTGGAAAACATACTTGGCAGTTGGTTGGAGGTTGGAATTCCAGGCCTGTGAATCCCCCCCAGTGGACAGGATGGATGTATCATGGCTGCAAGCAGCGCAGGAGCTGTCGGAGCTGTCCCTGGGAGCGCTGATTGATGTCCTCTCTGCTACCGTGTCTGTCTTTGCATTGATGAGGCCAGCAGCTTTTCATTTTGTTTTCTGCACAAACCCTTCCCATTTAGCATGCAGCAGCAGCCCCTGGGGTCAGTGCCCATCTCCACTGTTGGTGTGTGGTTTGTCTCTGGGTGGCTTTAGGGTCACAGCGGCAGCTCCCTGTGCCTGCAGAGCCTGTCCTTTGTGTGCTGGGCTGGCACTGACCTGGCTGAACTCCTGCAAGGAAGCTTAGAAGTGTCAAATCAACACGTTACAGGCATAGGAAAAACAAAGAAATTCTCTTGACAGATGTCAGAGTGTCTCAGGGACAGCGAGAGCTGGACTCCAGCAAACTGGGAACAGAGAGAATAACAACTGAGGCACTGATACTACATTTTGTGAGATTTGTTTGCAATTTATTTTCTTTCCTGCATTCTTTTAGCAGAGAATTTAACATTTAAAGGTATCTCTAGCATTCTCTGTGGAGTGGCGTTGTCCTTCGTTTTGGAGTTTCTACAGCCTGCTGCGAGTGAGGGCTGGTGTCTGTATGTCTGTGTGCAGCAGATGCCCAGAGTCCCAGGGCAGCCCCAGTCTGGGCAGAGGCAGCAGCTGTGCTGAGCATCCCTGCTCTGCCTCCCCATCCTCCTCTGCCAGCGTCAGGTGAGCAAAGGGAGAAGAGCAGACCTACTGACAAGCCTTAGGGAAAGGCAAAGGACATCTTTGTGTTATGGGTTGTTTGCACTGCTGTTAGGAGCATTAAAGAGGCTGTTTCTGTAGACTAAAATGGCCACAAGTGCCGTGGCTGGTCTGGATGTGTGGCACTGGGGAGCTGGGGGCTGCTCTCGCCTCTCCCCAAGAGCTCTGGGAACAGCACATGGACCCGTTCCATCAGCTGACCCCTGCCATTCCAACTCCTCTGATCCCTCTGCCGTGCAGCTGCCCCCCGCAGCCAGCTCAGCCCAATTGTTCTCAGTTTGAATAGATTTCCCTACCGTCCAGTCTCATTCTCCCTCTCCTTTCAGTTCTGCACACGCCCTCCCGTGGGGCTCCCCGTCCCTCTGGGCAGCGCTCAGCTGCTGCTCCAAGAAGAGCGAGCATGGCGCCCTGGCCAGGAGCAGAATTCACAGAGCTGCAGAAGCCCTGCCCGGGTCGGGAAGGCTTGGGGGGATGTTTCCCTCACGCCCTCTGCCACAGATGGCGTGTTGCTTCTCTTGCAAGGCAGGGCAGGTGATGAGGCCGTGCCTGTGAGCAGCGCTCCTTTCCCACTGCCCGCCTGTCCCGTGGGATCAGAATCCCTGCGTGGGGATTTGCAGCCGAGGCTCTGGCAGTGCCAGGGCAGGGTCAGCACTGGAGACCAGCTCTGTCTGTCGTTCCTGCAGGACGCTGTAGGGACCCGGGTGCTGCCCAAGGAGCCTGTCCCCATGCTCCAGAGGCACTTCCAGGCACTGCTGGGCCACTTTGGGAAAGGTCACGGGGCTGCAGTGTGTCTGTCCTGGTGTCTGAGGGCCCTTAGGGGAAAGCAAATAAACTTGGAACAGATGAAACCTTTGGTGTTCTTGAGCTGGGATCTGGAGGGTGTGAAATGCCTTTTAAGCTTTTGAGCCAAAGCAGGGTTGGATTTGTTGATAAATGCAGTGCAGGGGATGGGGTGAGAGAAGAGTGCACTTAAGGTCAGTGCTGGCCATCCTGGAGGTATTCGCAGTGAGGTTTATCAAGAAATAATACGTTGGTTTATATGAGAATAGTGTGTGGTTTCAGGGGGTACCAGGTAGATAGAAATATCCTTCTCTGGTTTCAAAGGACAATTAAAAGCTCTGGGGTTGGTGTCGGGGTTGCATGATCATTTGTTTTGACAAAGAATAAGGTTTAATGCGAGGCTGGTCAATGGCATCTCTGTCTTGGGAAGCAGATCCTTTGGCCTTACTGAGCCCTGAATTCACCCCAGGGCTTGGAGGGAGCTCTTGCTCTGGGACAAGGCAGGTCAGCCTTCCTGGGCAGTGTCTGTAGCTGACGTCTTGTGTCCTTTCTCCCCTGCTGTGCCTTCAGAGATCCGAACGCAGCTGGCGGAGCAGCTCAAATGCCTGGAGCAGCAGTCGGAGTCGCGCCTGCAGCTGCTGCAGGACCTGCAGGAGTTCTTCCGCAGGAAGGCCGAGATCGAGCTGGAGTACTCCCGCAGCCTGGAGAAGCTGGCTGAGCGCTTCTCCTCCAAGATCCGCAGCTCCCGAGAGCACCAGTTCAAGTAAGTGCGAGTTCCGGGGGCCAGCCGGTGCCGCACGGCGGGCAGGGCTTGCTGCGCGTTGGTTTGTAGCTGCACAAAGGTCCTGGAGAGGAGGGAAGTCCATCGTGTCAGTGGTGGCCTCGTCTGTCTCATCCCTCTGTGGGCTCACAGAAGAAACTGGACGTATTTCATTCCAGGACCTGCGCCTCAGCGTCGCTGACCTGTGCTGCGTGAATTACGCTCGCTGCGCGCTTCCTGAGCGGTGCAGTAGAAATGGAACTGGGGACTAGGAAGGAGTCAAACCCCTTGACTTTGTGAAGGGTCTTGAATTCAGCCATGATATGATTGTGCAAATAGTGGCGGGGCTGGTCTACAGCCCTGGTTTCTGTGTGTAGCCCAGTCATCAGCTGTCCAGATGCCGCTGCGTGTTTCGTGCAGGCTCACTGGCAGGCTCAGGCTTGGAAGCAGTCTCTGGAAATGGAGTTTACTGCACTTTATTTGCAATAAAGTATGTGTTTTTTCTGTGCTTAGCCGTATGGTGTCGGAGGGAGGCACATCCTTAGTGGAAATATTGTGAAACAAAGCTTTGAAGTAGGAAATATGAACCGAGTCCTGGGATTGTGTGAGAATCAAACCAATGATGCAATTGTGAAATCTATGAATATGTAAATACGTGTTTTCAAAAGCAGCTTCTTTTCAGTTTAAACACACTTGTGAGTTTGGCTAAAATAGAAAATATCTGAAAAAAATAGAAAGAAAACCAAACTTGACTCAGAATTTCAGTTTGGAGGTGGCTGCTGTGTGGTGAGGATACTGGCTTGTGCCACTCCGCTGGCTGGTGGCCTCAAGGCTCTGCGGAGGCCACTGGCCCCTGCAGCTGGGGCTGGTCCCTGCTCCCCGTGTGTGTGCCACGCCAGAGGTGCCTGGCTGGGCTCTGCGGGCCACGCTGGCTGCTCCTGCTGGGTGTTGGCAGCTGCTGCGGGTTGTGGTGTTGTTTGCCCTTGCCACAGCCGGCTCTCCTGGCCATGCTGGCAGCACTGGGCAGCGCAAGCGGTGCCGGAGCTGTGCCCGGCAAGGGCTCAGGCAGGGGCTGTGCCCGGGGGATGGGTGTGCCCTGTGCCCAGTGGGATGTGTGTGCCCTGTGCCCAGCGGGATGTGTGTGCCCGGTGGTGGGGGGATGTGTGTGCCCTGTGCCCAGCTGGATGTGTGCCCTGTGCCCGGCACAATGTGTGTGCCCTGTGCCCAGCGGGCTGTGTGTGCCCTGTGCCCAGCAGGATGTGTGTGACCTGTGCCCGGGGGATTGGTGTGCCCTGTGCCCAGCGGGATGTGTGCCCTGTGCCCAGGGGATGTGTGCCCTGTGCTCGGCAGGATGTGTGTGCCCTGTGCCCCGGGGATTGGTGTGCCCTGTGCCCAGGGGATTGGTGTGCCCTGTGCCCGGCAGGATGTGTGCCCTATGCCCAGGGGCTGTGTGTGCCCTGTGCCCAGCAGGATGTGTGCCCTGTGCCCCGGGGATTGGTGTGCCCTGTGCCCAGGGGATGTGTGCCCTGTGCCTGGCAGGGGCTGTGCCCAGCGCAGTCTGTGCCCCAGGGCCACGTGGCAGCACTGGCAGCATGGAGCCAGGTGCTGGTCCTGGCTCTGTCCTTGCAGCTCCTCAGCCCGAGCTCTCCACCTTTGCCTCCCTGGCCCGCAGTGTTTCTCCCTGTCCCTTCTGTGCTATCTGTGAAAGTCTCTCAGCTGGAACTGTGCCCTTTGTTCAGATGAAGCTCGTGTCGTTCCGTTCAGCGGCCAAAGGCTGCAGCTGCTGTTCAGTGCCTTTAACAGAGCCTGGGCTTTGCCTGCTTGCTGCCCTTCTCCTCGCCAGCCTCAGGCTCTTCACAGTCTGTTTCTTCCTCTAACCCCTGGTGATTTTTTTTCCCGTTTCGGCTGCAAGAGCAGTGATTTCTGCTGTTACATTACTAAATCCTATTTATTCCATATTACTAAATCCCATTTAATCTGTTTACTCACTCTCTCCAGTGTGAGGCTTTACTGCTGTCTTGTGCCAGGCTCTGCTGCTGCTGAGCTGCTGTTCAGATCCTCTCTGTGCTTTTGGCATCTGACTGTTGTGTGGTTCTGGGTGCTGCAGTGTACACCGAGGAATTGAAGGCATTGGCCAGTACAGAGCTCTGGTTCAGAGATGGAGCCCACAGAGGTCCAGGGGTGTCTGGCCTCAGCCGTTAGCTCAGAGCAGTATTAGGGCTTTCCACTGCTTACAGCTCTAGAAGCTGCTGCTGTGCAGTGTCCACAGGTGACAGTGGTTCTCCCCTGTTCTAAAAGACCTGGGCACAAGTGCTGGTGTTGATGGTGTTAATCAGGTCAGCTTGATTTCAGTGCTTGCTCCTGCTGAGTCCTCACTGTCCATTCCATGTCCGAGGACTTCTTTAATACATTTTTTCCTTGCAGACTGCTCTGTGCCTGCCCTTTGCAGGCTCATCTGCGCCCCTTGCCCAGCTGCTCATGTGTGTTGTTATTCTGGCGGGGCTGTGATGCCCCCAAGGTTCGTGGTCCCTCAGGGCTCCTTTGTCCCCGTGGCCACATGGGCTGTGCCCAGCCCTGGCTCTGGCAGTCGCCCTGCTGCCCTGGCTCCAGCTCCACGGGCTCACCCCGTTTCTGCATGCACTTGTTCTGTCTGTGTGTGCATGCAGAGGTGTCCGCACATCCCTGAGCGTGCTCATGTTGTGCACAGGTGCTCTGAGGTAACGTTGGGTGCAGAACCCTTTCACGAGCGCTTCCCAGTGGCCTAAAACCAGCGCAGTGCCCGGGGGGCAAAGGGCCCTTCTGCAGTGCAGTGACAGCCGTACTCACAGTGCGAGTGGGAAGAATGCGCATGAGCTCTTTCCTTCCAGGGACATCTCTTCTGCTGTGCCATCTCCCAGATCACCCCGTTTGGGAAGGGGCTGGCTGGGGGCCTGGCGTGCCACGGACATCCCTGTGTGGCAGTGCTGGTACAGCTGGCAGAAGAGATCATGCCCCAGATCCCAGTGACTGTGTGCAGGGGAGGGAGGCAGCGTGCCGGCAGCGTTCATTTGAAATGTGTGCCTTTGTGATGTGTTCACCTGACCTTTTGGATTTTTTTTTCCCCCACAATTCTCTAGGAAAGATCAGCACCTCCTTTCCCCTGTGAACTGCTGGTACCTGGTTCTGACGCAGACCCGTCGGGAGAGCCGGGACCACGCCACCCTGAATGACATCTTCATGAACAATGTCATCGTCCGGCTGTCGCAGATCAGTGAGGATGTCATCAGGCTCTTCAAAAAGGTAACCTGGGCAGCCTTGATCACGAGTGTCCATCCTGGCCTTTTAGTCTAAAATAGAATTGTTGCAGAGCAAATCTTGCAAGGGACTATCACTACATGGCTTCCCGGGTAGTATTTTTCCTAGAGTTTTAAAGAAGCTGAGATCTAGACCTGTCAAGTGTAGGGTGTGAGGTGTGACCTGGTGCTCAAAGTGTCAGTGCCAGAGAAATGAGAGGTGGAAATGCTATGACTTTATTTGCAGCCTCTTGGAGGGCTTCAGGGAGCAGGTCCGAGTAGGCTGGTTGGGTGGAACCTGGCTCAAGGGCAGGATGACAGCTAGGAGGCAAGAAAGGAGTCAGTGTGGCCTCCTGAAGGGAGGAGTCAGGAGAGATTTCCAGGAGCCAGAGATCATGTCATTAGCATGGTTGCAGGGCCTTCACTGGAAAAGGGTCTTAGCTGAAATTCTTGAAGAGCTGTTAAAGAGAGGGGTTGTTTTCTGAATTAATGAGTAGTTAAAAGACAGGAAAAAAGGGAAGGAGAGTTCCAATGCAGTTCCTAATAAATTATTTGGAAAAAGCCTGAAGAGTAAGATGACAAAATCTGCTAATGATACAGAATTATTAATGATAACCAAATTAAAAAGGAGCATCAGAGACGTCTGAGAATCACAAAGTCAGGTGAACAAGGACTGTCACTGAATGTGGGGAGTGTGGTAAGAGCACAAAGAGTCCCAGCAGTGGGGAGGCTCTGTGGCCTTGTTTTCATCAGGGGCAGCTGGGGACTGTAGAGAGGGAGCAGGGTGAGCCACAGGGCACCTGCCTCTCCTGCAGGAGAAGGTTCATAATCAGGGCTTATCTTGAAATTTCAGCCCAATTGGAGAATAAATTTCATGTGATATTTTTATGGCCAGTTTCCTCTAGTTTATAGATCTGACCTAGAAATTAAACTGCAAGGTCAGGTTTGTGTTGGCTGATTTGATATGGGATATCATCCCTTTTGCTGTTCTCCTGCCCTCCAGAAATGAAGATATTTGGTATATGTCAGTTAGTCCAGTTCTGTCTCAAAATGTTCCTCCCATTTGCATTTTGCTCTGAACTGGTTTTTGAGATTTATATTTAAACTATCCTTCTGCTTTCCCTGCCTATGTCTGTGGATGATGTGTCTCATTTGGAAACACAGGGCAAATTCAGCCAGCTAGCAAACAAGGACATATACTGAGTGTTTGGGATGTTCTCCTGTAGTATGGCAATTCTCAGCAAGGATGGGATGGTGAAGTATTTCATCCATTCAGGAGAATTATTTCTTTTTGTTTGGTGTTCTTCCATCTCCCCTCATTTTTGAACTTAAATTTCAGCTTCTAAGGCTCAACACTAAATTGGATAGAAGTGGTTGCTCCCTGTTTCTCTCTCCTCCGTCTCCTGCCAGGAGAGCTGCCGTGACTCTCTCTGCAGCCTGCCAGAGCCAGCGCCTGCTTTGCACCCAGAGGAGCCTTTACAGTTGTGGGCATCTGTGATTTCCCTGTGTTTGTTCCTTGGACTTACCTGTCCCTGGAAATAATTGTTCAGCTACATCAGGGAAAATACTTGATTTGTCTTTCACGTGGTCAGGGAGGCTGCCACTTTTGGGCATATTCAGGTTATTTATTTTTCTCGACCTATGGCACGCCGTGTCTGAAGGGATCTGAGGCTGCGCTTCCCCCTTCACAGCAGTGCTCACTGGGGCCTGTGTGGAAATTGCATGCTATAGGTAACTGGATTTGGAAGGTCCAGCCTTGCAGTGTGTGAGGCTGCTCAGAGCAGGGATCTCTCACTGTGGTGTCCAGTCTGGCTTGGAGTGTGGTGGGTAAAGTGCTCCAAGCCCTCCTGCAGGGGCCAGGCTGCGGAGGTTGCTGGCAGATAACGTGGCTCCAAAGGGTTAAAGCTCCCACAGTCGTGGTTCAGCTGCTGGGCGTGCTGGAGATTGCTCTTTGATGGTAAATTAGGGTAACGTTTTCTTCCAGAAATGTCACTTTGAATTCTTCCCATCTAGAGTTTATTAATGGCCTGTGACATGCTGCGGGGACATAAGGACCCGGGAGGTTTTGTGTTTCCTGCATTCATTATGTAAATGTAAACAGTCCCGGCGGAGCCAGGGAGGGCTCAGGGCTACAGGATGAGCATAACTAAGGAGCAATTGCTCAGCAGGTGGTGATCTGCCCAGAAAGAGCCAGGGTGCTGAGCCGCTGCTCCCTCGGCTTCCCTGGATGGGGCTGGCAGTGCTGGGGTCACCGGCCCTACACGGGCGCTGTGCTCTGCTCCTCTCCCCCAGCGTCCTGCCCCCTGGCTCCAGCATCTCCTCCCGTCCAGCTGGGAGCCCTTCCAGCCCAAACCATTCTGGGAGGAAAGCAGAGGAACCAAACTCAGCTGGGCACATTTCCCTGGGGCTTCCAGTGTGAGTCCTGTTCCTGCTGGAGGAGGAGATGGTCGGGGCGAGCGTGTTGACGTTGCTAACAGGCAGCAATAAATGCAGATGTGAGATGTGTCCCTGCAGAGATCTGGCTCGCTCTGCTGTCGGGGCGAGTCTGTCACCAGGAAACCTCACAGCGTGTCCTGGCAGACTCAAACCCAGGGAGGGACCCATTGCCAGGCAGGTGTTTGCTCCTCTCTAACCCAGTGCTGTGGCAGAAGGGAGGAAGTTTGATGCGTCTTCTCCTTTACAGGAAATGACACATTTGAGACAGAGCATTGCTAGGCCCAAAATAAGGGTGCTGGTTTATTCCCCGGTGTGGGGAATTATGTGCTGCTACAGTGAATTTAATTACATCCCATGCTGCATTGTCCTGGGTGGAGGTTGGATGAAGAAGTAGTGTCTGGATGGGACCTCTTGTCTTTGTCTTTAAAAGAAGTGTTCTGAGCCAGTTTGTGTTGCTCTATTTCAGAGTCTAAAATTGGGTTTGAAAATTACAGCTTTGTGGCCTTGCCCTGCACGGCGCAGGAAATCCGGGGCAGAGGCAGGAGCTCAGCCTGGCCGTGCCTCCTGCCACCCCCTCCTGTCCTCCTCCGGGCTCTGGAGCGGGCTCTGGCAGCAGGGATGGCTGGAGGGGTACATGGGACTCGGCTCCTGCAGGCTGGGGGCTCCAAGCCCCCCGTTTGTAGACCCTGACTGTAATAACTCAGTAGAATCACAGACTGGTTTAGGTTGGAAAATCTGAGACTGTCGAGTCCAACCCTTCCCCCAGCACTGCCAAGGCCACCACTAACCCTTGTCCCCAGGTGCCACATCCACACAGCTTTTGAATTCCTCCAGGAACAAAGAGGAAACTTTTCCTAGCATTCAACCTAAACCTCCCTGGCACAACTGGAGGCTGTTTCATCCTATGCCTTGTTCCCTGGGAGCAGATCCTGACCCCGCCTGGCTGCACTCTCCTGTCAGGTCCCCAGACACCTTGGGGCTGTGGCTGGGGGGATGCACACCTATCCCATCTATCACCTGTCACGGCTCTGCTGGGAGTTAACAAGCCCCAGTGGGATTTTTAAGAGCAGTGATGACCATCAGTGTTGGTGGACAGGGGACAGGGACTGGGGTCCAGTCCAGATGAGGGTTCCTGGTGGCTGTGGGTCTCAGCTGAGCACCTTCTGGTCACTGGCACCATGCTGGCACCTCGTGGCCGTGGCAGTGGGGCCAGTGGGCATCACTCGGGCCTCCGAGGATGGGACTGCCCAGGTGTCCTGACACTGTATGGACACTGTGCTTCCTGGGTGGAACTTTCACCCTTTAGACTCCTTGCATCAGCGTTTGCTTTAAGTCTAATTTATAATAATCTAGATTAAAATCCAAAGTAAGTAGGTTGTCCCATTGCTTGGAATTAGGGGACCTTTCCATGTCGAGGGCTTCTCTCATCACCCAGCCTGATGGAATGTTGTTTTCCCTGCCCACATGCCCAAAACTTCCTGGAGTTACTTGAGGAAATCTGGAAGAAACTGCTCAGTTCTGTTTTGGTTTGGTTTAGGGGAGGGAGGAGAGGGGGTCTATACTTAGTTTAAACACATCTTCAAGCTATAATAAGTATTTTCTAGCCAAGAAGATTCCACGGAGAGATTTGTGGTGTAATTACAGGCAGGCAAGAAAGCGGTGTGAGCACATCCCAGCGCCTCCAGCTGCTGGGTTGCCGTAGGAGTTGGTTTGATCTGCAGCCAGGCTCCAGTGTTGGGCAGCTCCCCATGCTGTGGCCTCTCCGTGAAGGGCTGTGTCCATGCTGTAGGAGGCTGGCCACTGCATCTGCCTCATCCTGCCTGGCAAGGAAAGGGAAAACACAGCAGATTTCAGCAGACAGGAGGATGCCAGGAGTTCCTCACTGGCAGTGAGTGTCTTCTCAGCTGGCTGAACTTTGGCTGCTGCTGTTGTGAAACTGGAAACTATTATATAACTGCGGTGTAGCTATTTTGTAATGTCCTTTTTCAGAGATGCTTTGGTTCGCTCGGGTCAGAATAGTGAAAATGAGCTACTGAGGAGAAGCTGGGGGAGGGTGGGTGATGGCCAAGGGAAGTGTAAACCTGGGATGCCAGTGCTGGGGAGCCCTGATAGTCTGTGCTCTGAAATAACCAGCGTTGGCTGGAAATTGCAGGTCCAGCAGCAGATGTGTTTAATCACAGAGCAGCAGAGTGTTTCAGATCAGGACAAGTTGACAGGTGATACCGTGAGGCTGGAGAATGCCAGTCTAAGGAACTGCAAACCCAGAAATTGCTACTGGATGATGTATACCCCGCCAGTCTCAAAGTGAGCCTCTGCCAGTCCCCAAAGTGGGGGAGAATGTTGTGTCTTACACCCAAACGGGGAGCTGACTGTGGGCTGGGAATGAATTCTACCAGTGGAAGGGCAAAGCAGTATTGCTTGTAATGTTAGATTCATCTGCTTTGCAGGATAGGCAAGTTAAATTATGTGAAATTCCTCCTCACGGTCTCTGGGGTGATCCATGGGCAAACATCAACCTCAAATGAATTTGCAGAAGTTCTGAAACTGCACGAGACTTTGCTGCACTGTGTATCCATGTTTACAATCCATCTGAAATGTATTTTCATTTTAGAACCGCGTGTTTTGAGCACAGCAATCTCACCTCTTCTTGTTTTCGCCTTGCAGAGCAAGGAGATTGGCCTGCAGATGCACGAGGAGCTCCTGAAGGTCACCAACGAGCTCTACACGGTGAGCGCTGGGCCGGCAGCGGGGCGAGCAGGGCTGGGTGCTGCGTGGGAGGAGGCTGGGCCCTGCCTGCCCTGCTGCCTCCCGGGCTGCTGGCAGGCTGCAGAGGGCTGGGGATGCTGCCCAGCTCTTCCCTGGAGCCCGGCAGGGATGGATGGCTGGCTGGGATGGGCTGGGATCAGCTGTGATCTGTGTCTGCAGTGCTCTCACCTGCCCGGCTCTGGCCCCACGCTGCCTTTTGGCCCTGCTCAGAGCCTGGGTTGGTGATTTCCAGGCCCCGGTGGCTCTGAGCTCGTTTGTGGGACGCCTCCCTGGCCCTGTGAGCCCCGTGGCCTGGGGGATGGCTGAGCATGGCCTTCTGCTGCGGAATGCAGAAAACTTCTGGCTCGCAGGGGCTCAGCTCTGTCTTGTGCCCCGAGGAGCACTGGCTGCAGAGGTATCTGTGCCTCCTGGTGAGATCATGTGCTGTTAGTCAGGACATGACTCTTCAAGCAGATTTTCATAGCAGGGTAGTAGAAGTCTTTGTGTTGCTTCTGCCTCTTGCCCTGTAGCAAGTGTTTTAAAAAAATATATTTTATTTGTGGTTTAGCAGCAACAAAACCATATAAAGCCTGTCTTTTGTTGGAAAATTGAGATAATATATTTGCTTTCTTTGGTTGTATCTGTAACTGGTACATAAATAATGCTGCAGTAGGTTTATTCCTAAACAATCATTCTATTTCATCTTTTTGAAAAACAGGCCTAAACAAGAGAGCATGAATGATTGTATTTGAAATTTCTGCCATAAATCTCCTATTAACAGGTTTGTTCCTGCATTGGCTGTTGAAGGATTTGATTGTTGTGAGACCTGCAGCGTGGGTGGACAGCAGATCAGATTAAAAAGCCTGTGTGAGATTTGGGAGTGTGTTGCTGATGGTTGAATGTCACAAGCTGTGTTAGGGGTGGTGACTAGTTAAGATTAATTACAGCAGCAGCATGACAGATGCAAAACAAGGGAAGCCTAGCAGGGGCTGGGCTGGATATCAGTGTGCTCCGAAGCCAGGCACAGGACAGGGCATCCCCGAGGAACACGCTGGGCTCGGGGGCTCAGCGGTGTGCTGGGCTCCCAGGTGCAAGCAGTGGCCAAGGAGGAGCACAGAGGGCAATGCTGCTTGTCCTCCCAGGAGCTGAGATTTCTCCCAGGCACTGCTCTGCTCCACGTGCTGAGCAGAATGGGCCCGAATGGTGAGACTGGAACGGCTGGGGGAGCTGTGTTTGCCTTCAGCCTTGCTGCTAAGATAACAAACTGCTCGTGTCACCCCGCCGGGAAGGAGCAGGGGAGCAACGTACTGGCTTCCAAAGCGTGAAGTAAAAGGGGCACTCGGGGTCACCTCTCATCTGCTTGGTGCCAGCAGCTCCTGCTGGTCCGAGTTCTGTCCTGGAGCCATCGGGGGGAACGGACCCAGCTGCCCCTGGCTCACGGGTGCCGGGGGTGTCTGGGGACACCTTTGGGGCTGAGCTGCCGGTGGTGTGTTCTTTGCAGCACGTTGGGTGCCCACGAGCAGCACGGGAGCTGTGGCTGCTGACAAAAGCAGGCATGGGGTAAGGGCCTGGCTCGCAGGACAGCGGGCTGCTGCTGCTTGAGAAATGTCACTTGTAAGCTGTCAGCACAGGGAAGTCACTTTTCTTGCCTCTGGCCAGGCCTTTACCCACAGCTCATCCGTGCCCTGGCAAGGCTTTTTAAGCCTCTCCGAGGAGAATTCTGTGCACTGGGTGGAAACTATGATTTTTTACAGGCTTCTCAGGCATTCACTGTCTCAAACTGAAGCCAAGACAACCACATTGATTTTAACTCGGCCTTATTGCCATTCTGATGCAAGTTACCGTGTGGCCTCAGTATGGAGAGAACCAAAGGCATACTGCTTTTAATCAAAATGGAAGTGGATGACTTTCATTCTGAAGTGGGGATGCTTGTGAATGGTTTTGTGCAGAAATAGTTCAGCTGTGAATTAAAACCAGCTTCGTTCCTTTGGCTCCTCTTTTTGGATTCCAGCAGAGGGGTACCAGTTGGAGCTGGTAAAGGCAGAAGGCTGAGGGGGACTGAGCCTGTACCTGGCACGGTCACCCCATTTCTGCTCTGGCTCCTCTGCTGGGTCAGAACCTTGGGCATGAGCT
The DNA here is from genome assembly GCA_013396955.1 of Regulus satrapa. Taxonomy (NCBI): domain Eukaryota; kingdom Metazoa; phylum Chordata; class Aves; order Passeriformes; family Regulidae; genus Regulus; species Regulus satrapa. The sequence goes on along the minus strand of VWZN01009842.1, from coordinate 541,113 downwards.
GTTGAGGAGAACAAAGCCCTTGTAGCTGGGGACTGCCATTTACGGCCAGTATTTTGGCAACAGCCTTTCTCCAGAACATGTAATTAATATGGAGAACGCAACTCGTGTTGTTAAATAACTAATGAACATTGGAACATATTTTTCCTCCTTCACTGCAGCTAATTAACTGATTTGCAGGAAAGATCCCTGGGACGCAGCTGTGGCAGTTTGTCTTTGTGTCACAGCCATGCAAGGCAGGGACAGCGTGATTTGATTGCAGGCACCGAGACGGCACGAGGGAATTGCGGATCGGGCTGATTGCTGCAGTGCAGGTCGGCCCTGGCCAAAATGAAGGCAGATATTAAACAGAGATATTATCCTCTGAATTTCCAAGAGCGAGCTGTGTGGCAGGGCAGCTGGTGAGGAGCACAGTGAGCTGTTTAAGGTGTCTATTTTGGTTGCGTAACTGCCCCATAATCTTTAGATTTCACAGAAATCCTGCAGTTTGGACCCCTGTTACTTGTTGGGCTTCTTTGTCGTGTTGTGTCAGGGCCTCTCTGAGTGCTGCAGAAACCTTTTCTCTTACTGGTTGAAACCCTGATGTGCAGCACGTTGCTTTTTCACTTCCCTCTGTGCGTTTCACAAAAAGATGTAGATGGTGAGGATGAGGAGGGCTCAGTGAGACCCTCTGGTCTTCCTCTTTAAGGAAATGCCAGGAATGGTTTATGTGTGCCCTGTGCCATTCACCGCAGAAAAGGCAGTTCGAAATATGTGGCTGGAATCCGTGTCAAGAATGTGCAGGGTTTGGAAGCGCAGCAGCTCGGGGCCGGGGCAGGAGGCTCTGCTCGGTGCCCTGTGCGTGTGGGATGCTGCAGTGGGCTGTCCCTGCCGTGCAGGTTTGCTGGGAGCCCGCTCCAGCCGAGCTTGTGCTTGGCAGGAGGAGAGAGAGCTCCTGCGGCTCAGCCCGACCGCTCCAGGTCAGACACCGCTGGGTCCTGCTGGCAGCCGCGGCTGAGGAGAACTCTGGGGTTTCTGCGTTGGGCTGTGTGTACAAACCCCTGCATTTGTGGGTTGCTGCTCTGTTTAACCCTTGGCCTCGGCCAGCCCGTGCCAGCGTGTCCCAGGCTGCCGTGCCCGGCCCTGCCGGGGCTGATGGCCGTGAGCAGCCGGGCACTGCAGGCGTGCCAAGGCAATGGGAAATCAACCATCCTCATCCTCAGGGGACGTGATCGAAGGGGACAGCGTGGCTAAAGGCACAAAGAGACAGGAGCAGATGTGTCCCTCTTGCCAGTTCCGTTGAAACGATCCAGGTGCCCTTTGGGCTCCTGTTTCTGAAAGGGAAGGTTGTGGTGGAAGTTTTGCCTGTGGTGTTCCAAAGGTCAGCGCCGTCCCTCCTGGATCTGGAATGTGAAGGACAAGGTGCTGCTGCACCTGTCCTGGCACTGCCTGTGCCTGCTGGTGGCAGCAAGGGGCGGATGGGGTAGTGACAGGAGACAAACCCCATTTCTGCCTGGCAGTTGCAGCTCCTCCCTCCTGGATAGTTCTGCTCTCTGGGTAGCAGAGCAAGGGCTGCCTTGTCCAAGTGTAGGAACCAAGGGTCAAGAGGGAGCTCGGAGTGACTGTGGCCTCCCTCACAGTCACTTGGCATGGAGACCCTTATCCCGCCTGCAGAGCTCAAGGTTATTCCTTGTTTCCCTGTTGGCAGGCATTCAGGTGTCCCTAAACCAGGACAGGTGCTCTTTGACTGCAGGTGTGTGCTGGATCATGTCCCCACAGTGGGACTGAGTGTCATCACAGCTCTTAGACCAGCCTGGAGCCTCTAGAAATAGGGCTGGGATTAAACTCTCAAGCTTTTCTCCCCGCTTTGTTCCTTAATGCCACCGTGGCCCCCACAGCCCGTCTGCCGTGCTGGCTTGTCCTGCTCTGGCACTCTGTGTGACCGTGGGAAGGTGGTTCATGGCCTCCTGTGTCTGCAGGTGATGAAGACCTACCACATGTACCATGCAGAGAGCATCAGCGCCGAGAGCAAGCTGAAGGAGGCAGAGAAGCAGGAAGAAAAGCAGTTCAACAAGTCAGGGGACATCAGTGTGAACCTGCTGCGACACGAGGACCGGCCGCAGCGGCGCAGCTCCGTCAAGAAGATTGAGAAGATGAAAGAGAAGGTGGGTGAGAGGAAAAGAAGAGGGAGCTGGGCTGGGACTGAGGCTCCCTGCAGGCAGCAGGGTGTGGCTTGAGCCTTGTCTTTGTCTGTGAGGCCATTCCTGTATCTCTGGGAAGGGCTTGGGAAGGCTGCTATCTCTGTGCACGTTCTGCTGGAAGGCAAAGCAAGGAGGACATCACAGGTGTCTTCCTGCTCCTGGCTGTGGAGAAGGGCCAGGACCAGCTCTAGAGAAGGTTTGACTCAGAGTCAGGGCGGCGTGACAGGGCTGGGCAGTGCCGCCTTGGGTAGACCTGCCCAGGAGCCACGTGGCCACCCGTGGCAGCTTCCTGGCTGTCCCTCTGCAGGGAGAGCTGGCACAGGCAGCCGGAGGGGGCTGTGGCTCGTGGGGCACGGGGCAGGGAGGGGTGCTGGGGGCTGGCTGTGCCCCCTGAGGGGCTGTGCTGAGGAGGGCAGGGCCCCAGGCTCTCCAGCTCAGCGTGGTCATGCATCCTGCTCCAGACACCAGCCCCTGCTCCTGGAGACTGGGCTTTGTCCCTGACATGTTCTTTAAAGATGTACTTTTAAAAGTGAACAGCCTTGGGTTCGCTCAGGCACTGACTCCTGGTAGCAAAAAAACCAGTTGGATCTATAAAATATCAGTGCTCTTCCCCTGTAGACTGGGAGTGAGAATTCAGTATTTAGATGGATTTGCTAGGCAAAACACTTTGTGCCATTCTGGCCTCAGCAAATCCACCTGGCCCCAGGATCTCCACAAGTTTTTGTGTTTATTTTGGAGAAAAGAAGATAGCTTCCCAAGCCAAGATGCATTTACTTGCTGGCTCAGACAGCCCTGGGACATTTCTAACAGTGAATTTCTTGGAAGGGTTAATCATTTGATTCAGCCTTCAGAGCAGGGATCTGCCTGAGCAGATGTCCCAGATCTGGAGTACATCTGCTTTCCTACAGTTTTGAATTCTGGGTCCTGTTCTGAATTGTGTAGCTTGGGCCTCTGGGCCAGATTCCACTTTGATACAGCTGCACACATCTGGAACAAGTCCAAACGTATGTCAGCATTTCTGGGGGGAAAATTTGGCCCTCTGGTTTTGACTGATGCCAAAATCCCCAGCAGCAGCTGTGCTCAGGGGCTCCACGTACGTCTGAGCAGGATGCACTCACTGTGGCTGGCTGACAGTGCGAGGGGTGTTCAGATGGGATCTCCTCCACCCTGGCAAGATCCCTGTTTTCATACCAGATACCAAGTTTTAGTAATTACCTCATCACACCCAGGCTGCAGGGTGCTGTGGGGCTCTGTGGCAGGAGAAACTGTGCCACTGCCATCCTGCTTGCGCTCTGACACTCCGTTCTGCTTTTTCAGAGACAAGCCAAGTATTCTGAAAACAAGCTGAAGTGTACAAAAGCCAGGAACGACTACCTGCTGAACCTGGCAGCCACCAACGCCGCCGTCAGCAAATATTACATCCACGACGTCTCCGACCTCATCGACGTGAGTCCCTGTGCCCACCCAGCCGGGCTGAGCTCTGCCCTGCACTCCCAGCTGGCGGGAAGGGGTGTCTGGGGGGGCTTTAGGATATTCTTAACTGGGGATGAGCATGTCCTGTGAATTGGATTTGCCTTGGCGTGAGCCAGGTGAGGCCGAAGTTTCTTCTTGTCCCTTGGTTAGTCTATGTTTGAGTCAGAGAAATGCTTCCCAAGCTCAGACACAGCTGTGGTGCTGAAACAGAGGGGATTTTTCTTTCTACTGCTTGATGCCTTTGGTGGATGCAGCCCTCGTGGCTGTGCTCTCCTGGCTGGGGAAGGTGCCTTCAGGGCTTGGTGCTCCTTGCAGGGAATGACCTCAGGGCAGGAACTGCTGGAGGCAGGTCCATGGCAGGAACTGAGCTCTGGTGACTCCTACAAACTGCTTTGAGATGATCCAGAGAAGGGATTTACCCAAAGAAGGGAGTTCTGCTTCTTCCTTTATCAGGCATCCCACAGCATGTAGATGGCACACTTTGATTTTCTGGAGATTTGCTGAGTTCCATTTTACCTCTCTGTCTGCTTATATTATTCTTCCCAACTTTTATTTCCTCACTGACACTTCCACTGGAGTCAGCAGATGGCATTTCTCCTGCACTCCAGGAATCCCTTCAGGGACTTTGGATAAAGCATCCAAACATGGATCAATGGAGCAATGAAATTTCCCCAATTAGAAATTCTATTCACCAAAGAAACAAAATACTGGACGTGTGAGCTGAGCATGGATGTCCTATATCCTCAAAGGGAGAGCAGTTTATCTGAACAGGCTTTTTTACAAGTCCAGTGTATTCTTCAAGGCTGAGGCAAGAAGGGCTTCAGCAGCTCCAGAAGCAATGGAGAAAGGATCCCAGCGGTGCTGGAGGGGGTCTGTGGTCCAGCTCTGATCCCGGGGGACAGCTCTGATCCTGGGGGACAGCTCTGAGCCCAGCTGGCCACGCTCCTGTGGCTCCTGCCAGCTCCTCCTCCCTGCTCCTTGGGGCATGCTGGGGATGCTCCGGGTGGTGCTCTGGACACTGGAGAGGCCAGGGTGGTCTCCAGCACAAATTGCCACGTGCAGCTGCTGATTCCACACAAATCCGACCCGTCAGGACACCGCAGCAGCCAATTCAGTGGCGTTTGCCCCAAAGCCCAGGTGCCTCGGGGTCATCTCCTGGGCCAGCCTTGCCATTGCTGCCCCTGGCAGAGCAGAGCAGAGCTGTAACAAAGCCGTGCTCGGCTCTCCTGCCCAGCCAGGCACAGGGCCCAGCTGCTCCAGGAGGCTGGGAGGCCTCTGGGGGCTGTGCTTAATGAGAGCTGTAAAGCCCATCAGAGGAGCTGTGCAGCGTCTGCCCCTCTGTCTCCAGTGGCCTTGTTGTTTTGTCCTAGAAAGGAAGGGAAGAATATAGAGACGGATCAAACTAGCCTTGGACTGGCAGGACAGCGTGGGGCCTCCTCCTGGGATGACACGTGCGTCTGTTCAAACTCCTGGGCTTGTCTCCTTTCTGTCATTAACCGTGTGACCAAGTTAATCTTTTTGGCCACGTATGTGAAGAGGAGATAAAGCTCCTTAGCCATCCCTCTGGAGTTCGGTAGGAGATGGCTGCAAGCTAGTTTGAATGTGGTCACATGAAAGATATCACTGGATTCTGCAGAGAAAATGGAACAGTCGGTGTCCCTACAAAGTGATCTGCCCAAACGTGGGCAGCCTCCTCTGAGCCCTTCTGGAACTGCAGCCTGCTTCCCTGGGGATTAGTGTTTGCTGTATCTGAGACAAACAAGCCAGGAGAGGAGGGGAACTCTGAGGAAATTCAGCGTTATGTGGAACTGGCAAATTGCTTGGTCCCTGGAAAAATTAGCTGAGTCGAGTTAGGGAACAGAAACAGCAGTTGAAATAGTTATGCCAAAAATCCTCAGCTGACTTTACTGGCTTGGTTGAACAGGACTTGGAGCGTCCTGGGCTAGTGGAAGGTGTCCTCCCTGTTCATGGCAGGGTAGTTGAAATTGGGTAATCTTTACGGTCTCTCCCAACATTAACCATTCTGGGATTCTGTGATTTACTTGCCACACAGTACAGCTCTGGATTTTGCAGCAGCATCAAGAGAGTAGAGGCCAGAAATTAAAATAGGCATATAATTATTATATATTATGTATGTAATTAAAAGTAATGCAGAACATTTTTTTTAAAGCAGATAAGGAAAAAAATGCAGAAAAGAGGGAAGGGAGCAGAGCACATGAGTTGGGCTCTTTGTTTGCAGGCAGTGCTGGTGCTGTGGAGGGAGGGACGTTTCTGCTCTGCCTGCAGGGGTGGCTTGCAGGGCACCCAGGGCATCCAGGGTTCCACTTGCTCGGGTGAGGCGTGGGCCTGGCTGAGCTCTGTCCTGTGCAGGTTCAGCCTCCCAGATAGCAGAGACTCGGAGCCACAGACCACGCTGTGCATTTCCTTCTCCCCGAGGCCAGGGCTGCCCCAAGTGCAGCCCTGGGCGGGTGGTGGGGGGCACACGGGTATTTGGCTGCCTCCATGGTGTTTGGGCAAAACGTGCTTGTTGAGCTCCAGGAGCTGGTTTGTTTCTCAAGCTGAGCACTGGGACGTTTCCACCCCTTGCAGGGTGTTACCAGACGTGATGAATTAATGCTCGGGGAGCTCTGAGCTTGGCAGATGAAAGGCACGGCGGAAGGGCTGGGGATTATTATTTGTGGTTCTAATTTATTGCCATCAAAGGGATGAGAGGGGTGAGAAAATGCCATTTGTTCTGGGGCTGGGAGCATCGGTTTGAAGTCCTTTTTTTTCCCTTCCTTTTTCTTTTCCCCTCCCCATTGTGTGTTCCTCTGGGAATTGCGTGGAAGTCCCTGCTCTGTCTTTTCTTCTCTGGGCATCCGTGTGTGAAGCAGCCGGCACGGTGCTGATCACCAGGGACTTCAAGGGCTGCAGCGTGTGCGGGAAGAGCCTGCCCTGCTTTTCAGGAGCAGCTGATTTTTGGGCACTGCAAATCACCCCCGGCTTCAGTCCGAGTCCAGCAGCAGAAAAAGGGAAACATTTCACATGGAATTTTGTCCTAAAAGCAGCTGGCAATGCCCTGAGCCCCCCTCTCCTTGGGTTCTGTGGCTCTCAGTGGTTTGCCTTGTAGTGGCTGGGCGTTGTGTGCCTTGCTGGGAATTCCCACCCTTGAACAGTGGCAGATATTTCCTCCTGGTTGTGTTTTTTAGCAAAGCAGCTGCGATTTCAGGGGTGGGAGAACAGGCGTGAGGGCTGGGCGGTGCTGGGGAGCGCCCGGTCCGTTCCGGGCACAGGCTGTGCTCAGCTGCTCATGGCAGCATGGGGCCCAGCCCTGCTCCCTGCCTCGTCTGGGTGGCAGCCCCTCAGCTGCATCCTTCCAGCTCCGGGGCTTCTGTACAGCTGGAGTGGTCGTACAGGAGTTCATGCTGAAACTGTCTCATGGGAGAGACTTGCAGTGCAGAATGAGGTTTTGCCCCAAGCAGCAAATGGAAATTCACCCCTTTTTTTCTTTTTGTGTTGCTTGATTATTTTTTTAGGCAGGTCTGTGCCAGTCCATAACTGCCCATACTCTCATACTTCTCACAGAAGCAGGATAAATGGAGGGCTTGGATAATTCAATAGCTTTTACAAAACTCCTCATTATTGCACATGGGGTTTCACAGCTTTTAAGGACTCGGAGGGGCAGTGGGGCTGGGAATTGTCCCAGTGCAGCTTTGCTGCTGCTGGTTTTAGCAGAGGCTGAGGCAAGCACAGCCCTGCTGTGACGTGGTCTGGGCTGAGCAGTGTCTGCTCACCTCAGCACCGAGCACAAGGCGCCTTCTTGGATCAGAGCTGCTGGTGACACCAGCTGAGCTTTTGAATTTCACTTTGACTCTATCATGACTTTCAAGAAGTGTTTATTCACAGAAAGGGTTGTCAGACACTGGAATGGGCTGCCCAGGGAGGTGATAGTTTCCATGCCTGGAGGTGTTCAGGGTATAGGTGGACATGGCATTCAGTGCTCTGGGCTGGATGACGAGATGGGGATTGGTCACAGGTTGGACAGAGCCCAGCTCTGATGGGGCTTTCAGAGCAGCAAATCCCTGTGCTGCTGTGACACTTCACATGCCAAATTCAGTTATCGTGAGGACAGTGTTTAAAACCATTTTTTTTTCTAAAGTACAGTGTTTTGGCAGCAATTAACTCTGAGTTTTATCATTTCCCCACATGGACATGAGAGTGATTAGCAGCATGAGGAGCTGCTCCATGGTGGGAGGCCGGCAGCTGCCCAGGGACAGAGCAGGATGTACACACACTGCAGGCGTGGTGTCCACTGCCACACCTTGCTTCACCGTCCATCTGTGTTTGAGAACCTTGCACAACACTTTGGGAATGTTTATGTGAGCAGACCCTCTTCGTGTTTCTCAGTGCTGCGATCTGGGCTTCCACGCCAGCCTCGCTCGGACCTTCAGGACATACCTGTCTGCTGAGTACAACCTGGAGACGTCCCGCCACGAGGGCCTGGACGTCATCGAGAACGCAGTGGACAGCCTGGACGCGCGGAGCGACAAGCACACCATCATGGACATGTGCAACCAGGTCTTCTGCCCGCCGCTGAAGTTCGAGTTCCAGCCGCACATGGGGGATGAGGTAACGTGCTCACCTGTGGGGCTGCAGAGGGGCCTGGCCTGCCCGTCTAAACCATCGCTGGGAAACTGTTCCTGACTCCTTACCCCTCTCTGCTGCCTTCCCACGCTGCTGTTCGTGTTTCCTTTCCTAATGAGGCTCTTGGCTCGTCAGGGCTCCTCCTTTCGGGCTGCCTCCTGCTCCATGTCTCTCCCAATTAGGGAGCCCATGGTTTGGCTCTCTGGGCCCCACAGATGTGCACAGGGGAGCTGGGATTAACCTGCTGTAACTGGGAAACTGCAGAGCACTCAGTGCTGGCCCGGGTCCAGGCTGGGACACGCAGCAATGTGACCTCTGTGAGGGAGCTCGTGGGGCCGGAGGGAACCGTGTGCTGTGGAAATGTGTGTCTGGTCCCCGCGTGACCCCTGCAATGTCTCCTGTCTCAGGTGTGCCAGGTGAGCGCCCAGCAGCCTGTGCAGACCGAGCTGCTGATGCGGTACCACCAGCTGCAGTCTCGGCTGGCCACCCTCAAGATAGAGAACGAAGAGGTAAGAGGTCGGCTCTGTGGGCAGCCCTGCTGAGCCTTCCTTCCACTGGAGGTTTCCTGCTGTGCTCAGGTGTGGAGCCCCTCCTCTGGCAGAGCTGGCAGCGCCCTCAGACTGCGGCCGGTGCTCGCCCAGGGCTCGGGAGCTGCCTGTTGAGCGGTTGCTTTGGCTCAAGATGTGTCCTTTTCCTAGTCTGCCTCAGGCCCACGCTGTCCTGTGTCTGATAGGTACGGAAGACGCTGGATGCCACCATGCAGACCTTGCAGGACATGCTGACAGTGGAAGATTTCGATGTTTCAGATGCCTTCCAGCACAGCCGCTCTACTGAGTCGGTCAAATCAGCTGCTTCAGAGACCTACATGAGCAAAATCAACATTGCCAAGAGGAGAGCCAACCAGCAGGAGACTGAAATGTTCTATTTCACTGTGAGTCTCAGCTCAGGCCATACAGGAAGCGAAGCATTAATTGCCAGGGCTGAGGTCCAGTTAAGTGCTCATTAGTGAAGAGCAAGAACCAATTCAGTCTCTTCAAGTACTTGTATTCTGTCAGATTTGGGTCTGGAACGCATTTCAGTGGCTGGGCACTACATAAGGACTGACAATCCAGTGCCTGCCTTGTTTTTCTCTTTGAAGGAACAACTGGAACAGCCAGATGAGGTTGAAAACTTACTGAGTGGAGTAGGAGAGGCTGATAGCAGGGTGCAGACTCCAGGTGGCCTCACCGTGGGCCACCATCCAGGGTCTCTTCAGGAAGGCCTTCAGGACTGAGAACTATGAGCCATGTGTTCCTCTCTAGCCTATACAGCTTAAATTTGCCCTTGGCCCACGGATGAGCTGAAGCCATTCACATGCCAAGGAGGGCACAAAAGCTGAGCTGTGGTGTGTGTGCCTGCCCTGCAGCTCTCATGCTGCGCTCCCAGGCAGGGCTCCGGTCTCTGTTCTGCCATGGCAACAGCCATGAGTTCACCACAAGTCTCCCTCCTTTCAGCGTGGGTCATAGCTTATGGTTAACAGCATTTTGTGATGTATTACATATGCATAGAAGAGCTTCTACTTTTCTTATTATTGTTAATTGGGGGGGAAACTGCAATTTTCTTTCAGAACTGTGCTTGGGATTACTTTAATTACTTAGTTTTTGCAGAGGTTCGATCTTTCCCATTCTCTGTCTTACATCTCTTGTCTCCCTCTCTCACACGTGTAATGTTTTGCTCTGGGGTGTTCCTGGGTGTCCAGCAGCCTCCCTGTGGCACGGGCAGTTGTTCTGCAGCGTCACCTGCTGCATGGAGCACCTGACAGTCCCTGCCTGGGAGGGCTCAGGCTCTGGGAGTTCTTGCTTGGCATTGTTGTTCTGCACAGAGGCGAAGCCTTGGCAGTGCAGGGAAAGCTTCTTTGATTTCCTAGGCCGTTCCCAGAAGCCTGACAAAAGAAAGCTTTGAACTCTTTGTCCCTCCCTGCGTTCCTGGGCAGGAGAGGCAGCTCCAAGGAGACCAGGCTAATAAGACCATCAGGGCAGTGGCTGGAGCAGGGAGAAGTGATTAGACCCTGCTGAGCCCCGCGGCGCAGCTGGCGCAGCCTCCCGAGCCCCTGGCAGCAGTGAATGTCCATTAGGGGCTGTGGTGCTTAACCCACCCTGTTTGTTCTTTAATTCCAGAAATTTAAGGAGTATCTGAATGGCAGCAACCTCATCACGAAGCTCCAGGCTAAACACGACCTGCTGAAGCAAACTCTGGGAGAAGGTGAGTTGGGGTCAGGTCCAGGGAGGATCGTCCAGTCGCCTGAGAGGGTTTAAACCATGTGTCATCTGTCAGCCTCCCCCTGAGTGACTGATGGTTCTGTGCCTGCCTGCTGCTGCTCAGGCTAACCAGTGACTTCCAAAATCAGTATTTCCTTGGATTACTCCTCCCACGTGTCTTTGGGAGTATACACAGAGAAATCTCTTTGAATCTGATACTTTGTGCTGAAGTGCTGGGTTACTTCTCCAGCAGCAGAAATTGCCACTTCCTTTCACCCTCTGCTTCTTTTCTTCCTCTCCCTCTTCTCCCCCAGGAAGATTCTAATCTTCTTCCTCAAGATTTCTAATCTGTTTTGTAATGGTGGGGGGGCACCAGGTGGGCATCTCTCCTCCTCAGATGCAGCTTTCCTCTGCTGGAAGCCATTCCTTGGGGTGTAGGAACCAGCAGCGAGGGTGTGAGCACCTCTGCAGCTGTGCTCTGCTGTCCTTTGGTGGTGGCTGATGCGGAGGGATGATGGGAACTTGTGTTTCTTACAGGTGAAAGAGCTGAGTGTGGAACCACCAGGTGAGCACTTTCTTCCCCTTACTTGCTCCTGGGGAGGGCTGGTGCTGTGGGAAGGGGGGTTTGCTCTGCTCCTGGTGCAGCTTGGTGGGGTTCAGTTACCCCCTCCACCCCCCTGTGCTGACAGGCTGGCAGTCCCTGTGCCCCACATCCTGCCCCCAGCTGCATGGCCTGCAGTGCTGGGATCAGGGGCATGGCAAGCAGCCCTCGGTTCTGCTGCAGCGTGGTTTCTGGCTGGCTGGCTCTGATGTGCCTGGATGTGCTTTGTCAGCGTGGTGCAGCGCCCTGGAGCGTAGCTGAGGTGGGCTTGTGTTCAGACAGGTGACATGAAGGTGTCCACTCACTCCCTGCCATCCCTCTTCCTTTGAGGACTTTAATATGTCCCAGAAATCTTCTCCCAGCTCTGGCTGCTTTACCTATGGGTGCAGAGCATGCCTGTATCACAGACATCCCCCCTCTATTGCAGGAGGTAGGGCTGGGGTAAATGTGACAGGGAGGAGGCGTTGATCCATGTCCAGTCCATGAAGCATCTCCACAGAGCTCCAGTGGCTTGCTGGGAGTGTGCCGCTGTTCTGACAGCGAGACACGGCCAGCACAGCCTCCCTGTGTGTGAGCTTGTCCCAGCCTTGTTTGTGTCCAATTTACAAATACCAGCAGAAAAGGCTCCGTTCCTAGCTCGAAGTGGTGAAGCAGATGGTGCAGCCTGGGCTGCCTTGCCAGGCAGGAAGGAGGCTCCCTGTGCCGCCGGCACCAGGCCGAGTGGCGTCAGGGCTGGGCACCCCGTGGGGCACCGAGGTGCTGTGAGGACAGAGAGGGACCTGCAGAGAGCAGGGGCTGTGCAGGGAGTGGCACTCGGAGCTGCCCATGGCCCTGCTCCCTGCTGGGTCAGCTGGCACAGCTGGCACTGGCGCCTCTGGTCACGGGGGGCTGCCCCGGCAGGGCCCGGGCTGGGGGCTGCAGGCACTGTCCCTGCGGGCTGTGGGGCAGGGCTGCTCCGGCAGGAGCTGGCTGGGTGCCCCAACAGGCAGCAGTCACCTCTGCTCCTCACCACTCAAAGGAGCGCTTGGAAGCTCTTGGAAGAGTATAGAGTCAAGTTGCTTAATTAGATTAATCTGATTAAGGAACCAGCAGACCCTTGCTGTCCCCTTTGCTCTGAGCTCTGTGTAAAGTGTCCGTGTCTGTTCCATGAGAACTCCTGCATGAAGGCTCCTAGCACCCAGTTTTGTGTGTGTTTGCAGTCGTGTTCTCTCCCCTGCAGACATCAGTACAGCCTGGGGCAGAGGGCAGGCCAGAAATCTGTTTGGATTTTGTGGTGGTTTTCTACATTTTTAGATTTAGGCACTGAATGTCCTTCAGTGTCCAGAGGAATTGGACTGGGAATAGCATTAATGAAAGTAGCCCTCCAATGTCCTCAGTACTGCACTGCAACCTGTCACAGGCTCCCCTGACTTCTTGGTTACTAGCAGTGGGAGGGTTGTCCCCATCCCTGGGATTCCAAACTGCAGTTAGGTACAGGAAGGTGGAGGTGTTCCCACTGTCCTCATCCTGGCCTCTTTCTGTGAGCAGAATTAAATCCATTTAGGAACAAAAAGGAATACCCCAGCACTTTCTGGGGTAGCTGTGGTTTATTTTGGCTGTCTCTCCTCAGCTGCCTGGTGCCTCCTGAGGCTGAAGGAGCGCTGAGCGGGTGGTGGTGGGAGGCAGGTGTTTAACCCAGCTTGCCACCAGTGCCGTGGGTTTCCTGCTGCAGTGGTGTTCATGCGGGCCCCAGGAGAGTGAGTGGCTGCAGGGTGCGTGGAGCTACACGTCAAATCCTCACAGAGGGACTTTTCTCTTTGATTTCGTATCCTCAGTTAGAACCTGTGAGATCTCACCTTGTCATTGCATTTATGTTGGTGTTTTGTTGATTTTATTTTGTTCCATTTTCTCCCAGGCCCCCATGTCTTCCCCCTAAGCCACAGAAAATGAGGAGACCTAGGCCTCTCTCAGTCTATAATCATAAACTCTTTAACGGCAATATGGAAACATTCATTAAGGTACTTGCTGGCTTGCAGTAGGAGTGTCTGTGAATGCTGGGAATGGAATGGTGGCTTTCCTGTCCTGGCTGCTTGCCATCCTCAGGGGGTCCCTCCGGCCCATCTGCACCCAGCTGGCGTGGCCAGCACAGCTTTGCCTCGGTGATGATTTCTCTCCCCTCGTGCATTCCTGGCGTTCCTGTCCCATCAGCTGTGTGCTCCGGACCCCACCCGTGGTGGGTGGCCATGGGCACTGGGAGGCAGCGCTGCCCGAGTGTCCTCGTTGTCTTGCTGCTGCTTCTACCATCCTGGAAGAAAGATGTACACAAGCTCAGCCCAGCGCTCAAAGGGGCAACAGACACACCCCCCCTTCCTCTTTTCCACATAGTTTTGGTGGTCATCCCTCCTTGTGGTTGAAAAGGAAGATAAAACGACCCCGGAAAGTGTCTCCTGGACACAGTCCTTCAAGGACTGTCAGCCTGGGGTAGAAATCCTGTTGTATGGACTGTGGCTGTGTTGGAGGGCCGACAGGTGATCCTCAGCCTTTACAACCACAGTTGGCTCATCCCCTGACAGGTGCTGTCCTGTAATCCTGCTCTGGAGAAAGCTTCAGTGAAAACACTTCAGGAAGCAGGAAAGACAAACTGTTGGATTAGGTGACTAATAGGCCTCGTCTGGCTGGGGTTTATTCCCTCCAGCTCAACCCTAAGTCCGAGGGCAGTGTCTGTACACAGCACGGGGAGTACTGGCCCTGCTGGCAAAGCCTGTAATCCCGTTAGGATTTGGGATTACTCCTGATTTAAACTGGTTTTTAGAAAAGTAATGCTCATTAAATCCCAGCCTGTTCGGCACTGAGGAGGAGGAATTGCCTCTCTGGAAATCCATCTGAGCAGGAGTGTCCCGTGCTAGCAGAGATCCCTCAGGGGACGGCTGCCTGCCCTTGGGGTGTTCAGCCTCACAGGCACTGGGCCACTGGCGCCTGCCCAGTTCACCCAGTGCCCCCTCAGAGCCTGGCCTGTGCCCCAGGCAAGATCTGTCCCTGTCCTCGGGCTCCTGGGAAGGCCTCAGGTTCTGACAGGGAGGAAATCGGAGAGGCTGTCCCTGCAGGTCACTGGGGCTGGGCTGCAGTGTGCCCAAGGTTTGGGGAGGAGGGCACACGTCCCAAAGGCCTGTGTTGGCCCTCGCTAAGCTGCCATTGCATTTGAGCGTTCATGGCCTCCGAAGGAGATGCTTACCTCTAACTGAACTTATCCCTGCTTAATCTGTTCTCTTTTTCCCACTCTGCTGCTCTTTTGTGTGCTCAGAGGAAGGAGGAATGCGCGAACGAGGAATCAGGTACTTACTGGAGGCCCATCTGCGAGGCGGAGGGAATTGCCCAGAGATGCCACTGTGCTCTGCTGGAAAAACAGCCAGAATCCCAGAGAGAAACGTGTCCATTTGGGCTGTCAGACATGGCCCACGGTGCCCTTGAGCTTCTGCCACAAGGGGCCACAAGGGGAGAAGCCAGAACTCACCACTGGTGCAGACTCAGGCACTTCTTTCCATACACAGTGGTGTTTGTTGGGTTTTTTAGCACCTGTTGGCAACAGCTCTTTCCTTTGGTGGAAATGCTGTTGTAAGCTGTGTTAAGGGAAGCTTATTCCATCAGCCAGGTACAGCACAAGTTTTATTTCAGCTCAGTGTTCCACCTTTGGGGTAGAATAGCTGTGATCCCTCGTGGCAGTCTCCTGTCTGAGCCAGACAGGGAGCAGCAATGTTTCACACACTTTAGTGACAGCTTTCTTGTGCATTTTTGGCTGCACACGGTGTCCTCGGTGCTCTTTGATGGCTCCATGTTTGTAACACCTCCTTTCCCTGCCTGTCCTCTTACTAAACTCCACAGCACTAATTTTCAAATCTCTGGTTTTTGCAATCTTTAATGCATTTCCCATGCTTTGTTAACCAGAAACCAGAAATGTTTTCTCTCTTTCCTTTCCTTTCCTGAAGGATTCAGGACAGGCCATTCCACTTGTGGTAGAAAGCTGCATCCGCTACATCAATCTGAATGGTAAGTTGGCTCCCTATAGCCACAGAAAGCGGCCGAGGAGTGAAGTGCTTGTGTGAGCAGTGGGATCCAGCAGAGACTCCCGGGGTGCCTGCAGTCCTTCCCCCGGATGGGTTCTCGGGGTAGAATCCCCATGGCGTTGGCTGTGGTGCAGCACTGGATGACTGGCAGGCAGTGAGGTTTTATTAGCACATGCCCCAGTGAAATCGTTGGCTCAGGCCCTTTCGGCACCTTGATCTGGGGGCTGTGGTTGGAGAAGATAAGCAGAAGGGAGGTGCAGCAGGCTGTCCCTGCTTGGTCTGAGCCTGTCTGGAGCATGGACTCCTGGGTTCTGCTGTTTTTACCTGCAGGTATTGTCCAGTGGTTCCAGAAATCTCTCCTAAAGCTCTGTTCTCTTCCAGGCCTCCAGCAGCAGGGCATCTTCAGAGTCCCTGGCTCCCAGGTGGAAGTCAACGACATCAAGAACTCGTTTGAGAGAGGTGTGTAGCTGGGTGTGCAGGTAGAGCAGGATGCCCTGCCTGAGCAGCGTCCTTGGTGGGAGGTGCTGTGCTGGTGCTTTAGCCATGGTGCCAAGCCTGTGTTAAAGCCCTTTCTGCTATGACACACGAGCGAGTTTTGTCCCTTCTGGGTTTCTCGGTGTTGTGTCTCTGCAGTAGCAAAGAGTCACCCAGGGAAGTAGTATGAGAAGTAGGGGTACGTGCAGAGCTCTTTCCCACAGTCATTAAAAACACAGGAGGCATAAAAGAGTTTGCTGGGGAT
Organism: Regulus satrapa; assembly: GCA_013396955.1. Classification (NCBI taxonomy): domain Eukaryota; kingdom Metazoa; phylum Chordata; class Aves; order Passeriformes; family Regulidae; genus Regulus; species Regulus satrapa. The sequence continues at coordinate 525,223 of VWZN01009842.1, read as the reverse complement.
CCTTGTCCCTCCTTTCTGCAGCAGTTTGCCAAGGAAGGCACAGCATTCCTCCCTGGACCTGGTGCCAATGCTGACTGTGGAGTTGCTGGTGAATTTGTTGAGAAAATCAGGCTCAGGGTGCCAGGGCAGTGAGAAGGGGAAGGCAGTCCTGTGACAGGGAGAGTCCTGCTGGGAATAGTGACCCTTAAGCCTTGAGCAGCATTGGAAGGATCAGGGTGAAGGAGGATGGGCCAGTGGATAAGGCACTGTTAAGAATTGTCAGAGGCTGGAGGATTTGCACATCCAATTCAAGATGAATTAGTATCCAAATCTCAGGGGCACTGAAAGCCTTTCAGAGATTTAAGTGAGTGCAAAGCTATCCAGGAGCACTGGGTCCATTCCAGAGGTGTAATTGTGCCCTCCAGCCAAGCCTGTCCTCTCAGGCTCTCACTCACTGTCGTTCAGGCCTCCTCAGCTTTCTGGGCTGCTGCTGTAAATGCAAAAAATGCACTGAGCTGGAAACGGAGAAGGAGAAACTACCAATATCATCCTTGTCCTCAGGAAAGGTTTGAAATCTCCCAGTAAAGCTGGTTTTCAGGAAAAATCAGCATTGCCATTGCACGAGGAGAGTTTCTGAACCCTGGGAAATTTGGGTGTTCCACTAAATGAGGAAAACCACTCGTGTTAGTGGTGCTGCATATAAAACCTTTTCCCTGGGCAGGTGAAGACCCCCTCGCTGATGATCAGAATGAACGAGACATTAACTCAGTGGCTGGAGTCTTGAAGCTCTATTTCCGAGGACTGGAAAACCCCCTCTTTCCTAAGGAAAGGTTTCAAGATTTGATATCTACTATAAGTAAGTGCATGTGACAGCTCTTTGTGCAGAACTGGGTGGGATAAGAGAAGCACTAAATGGGGGCAGGTACACCCGGGTTTGCAGGGGGGGGGTTCTGCTGTGGGGAGNCTGGGGGGGGGGAGAGGGGGAATTGCTTCTCTGGGGGGAACAAAGGAGGCAAAATGAGCTTGAAGTTTCAGAGGTGATGGAAATGCTGCCCATTTTGGCCACAGGTTACAGGAGAGATGTTGGGGTTATTTGGGGTTCGTGTGTCTCAGCTGTAGGGGCACCAATGAAGAAATGTCTGCTCAAGGCCTTTTCTTGGCTTCACTGGCCGTGGTGCTTTCCCCCCTTCGGAAGGTTATGCTGAGGGAGACAGGTGATTCCTGGAGGGCATGGGCTTGTTCCAGAGCAGAAGAATGTGTTCTGATTTCTCAAAAACAGTTGTTTTGTGTAGTAGCTGTAGGAAATTCACTGTTGATATTCAGTTTTGATGTGTAAAGCAGCACAACACACATGTGAGAGAGACAAAGGAAGTTGGTTCTGCACCAGTTCCATTCCCTGGACAGGGATTTGCAGTTTGGCTTGTGCTTTTCTGGCTGTCCTCCACAGGGGCTGCAGAGCTGGAAGGCTGAGGGCACAGCCTGGGAGAAGGGGATGGGTCCCCTCTGGTGCCAGGATGTGCCGGGTGACGTGGCTGTCTGTGTGCTTGCAGATAGGCTTGTGTTTGACACCCTCCCTCATTAATGCGAATGTGTACAATTTATTAAGCTTTTGGGAATTCTTTTGCAAATATAATCTGGTAATTTTCTGGGAGTTACTCTCTTATCTTTCTCTTTATTTTTCCCATTTTAACAAGAATCTTCATTTTCCTCATCTTTATCTTCCTACTGCTCTTTTAACCTTTTGATTAAGAATAGGTTTTAAGTAAATTAAAGTGCCTTGTTCCTGTTAAAAATCTGATTTGAAGTGCAGCTGACTGTGCCACACAAACACACCTAAACACAGGCTGCACACTTGATGTCCCAGTCTAAGCAGGGTGAAGAACTTTTCCTTTTGCTCTTGGAGGTTGGGGGTTTATGTGGAAGCTCCTCGAAGGCCCAGGGGCAATGGACAGGTGAAAAGAGACTGTGCAGTGGTGGTGCTACCCCATTCACTTCTGAGTTATGCCCAGTCAAAGCATTTTGCTCAGTGAGAAAGGCAAGTGCTTTGAGAGTTTGTTCCTCTGGGTGTCAGAACAGATAGCTATTGTCATAGGGCTTTATCCAGTTTATATTTAGTTGGGTTTTTTTTAGCAAATATCTTCTTTTGTTAAACCAAACTGAAGAAGTAGAGAACCCACAGGCAATAATGAGATAAATCAAATGGAAAAATTCCCCATGTGAAATACCATAAAGCTTTCTGTCTCGGTATTGAGGCCAGATTTTACTCAGAATTTTGATTAAATGGCAGCCTAGCTACACGTAGTCAGTGAATTTTATTGTGATTAGAAAATGGCATATTTGAGCCAGAACAAGCACTCCTGTGTGATCCACCCGCTCCAGAAAAGCTCTGGTGCTTGTCCTCTGCTTCCTGTGAAACAGCAGCCACAGGATTAACTCTCTGCAGAGCAGAGGCAGCTTGGGGCAGGGCAGCCTTGTGTCACCCCTCCCCTTGGGTGGCTGCGGGCAGCTCTGGCTCCCCGCCCTGAGGAGTGCGGAGCAGGGAAAGAACTGACTAGCACTGGTTCAGCTAACCTATTTCCTGGGAATTTCTAATTCCTATTCAGAGCAGTAGGAGACAGGAGCAGAAGGACTCAGAAGGATCCAGTGCATAACCCAGAAGAGTAACCTGAATAAGAACCTCATTTAAAAATCTGACCTAGAAAATCAAGCAGTGCTCTGTTTTCAGTGCCACATTGACTCAGGCTTTTGAGGAACAGAGGAGTTGTTGAGGAATGAAATGAATAATGCATAAACATTTATATTAAAAATGAACCCACTGAAATGTCTTTATTTGCTGTTTGTATTGCATCTGAGCATATGAATTCCCTGCTGGAGCAGCAGTGTCCCCCATTCTCTTCCTGCACCTTAGTACCAAACTCACAGCTGACCTCTGGAGACAGGCTTTTGTTTTCCTTGCTTACTGGGCCAGTAGATCTGGGACAAGTCCTTCTGATGCTGAGCTGTCTGGTCCTGAAAAGGTTTTTAAGGATGTGCTTTCTATCCATGTGTTCCAGAAATTGAGAACCCTGCTGAGAGAGTGCACCTGATCCAGCAGATCATTGTCACTCTGCCTCGGGCTGTCATCGTGGTCATGAGATACCTCTTTGCTTTCCTTAACCAGTGAGTCTGTTTTCCTGCTTGGCCGGGTTCCTCTTTGCCATCCCTTTTGCCAGGCCCTGCCCGGCGGCGCTGCCCGAGCGCTGTCTGGTGCTGTGTGGGGCCCGGGGTGCTGTGTGGTGTCTGGTGCTGTGTGGGGCCCGGGGTGCTGTGTGGGGAGCGGGCCCCGGGGTGCTGTGTGGGGAGCGGGCCCCGGGGTGCTGTGTGGTGTCTGGTGCTGTGTGTGCTCGCCCAGCCCTGTGCCCGGGGAAGGGGGCTTTGCTGGGGCTTTGCTGGGGCTTTGCTGGGAGGTTTCCCGGGCGGCGGCAGCGTGGCACTCCCTCACACGTGTGCTTGCAGCTTGTCCCAGTACAGCGATGAGAACATGATGGATCCCTACAACCTGGCCATCTGCTTTGGGCCCACGCTGATGCACATTCCTGACGGGCAGGACCCGGTGTCCTGCCAGGCCCATGTCAATGAGGTCATCAAAACCATCATCATTCACCACGAGGGCATCTTCCCCAGCCACCGAGAGCTGGAGGGGCCTGTCTACGAGAAGTGCATGACCGGAGGGGAGGAGTACTGGTGAGCTCTCTGCAGGGTTCCTGGGTACAAACACTTTCATCAGGCCAAGAGGCTCTTGCACATTGAGCCATTTGATTTAGTCTTACCAGTCAAAACGGGCAGTTTCACCAGGTATTTCACTTTCTTGTGCTGACTCACTATTACAAACCTCAGTAAAAAACATCAGAAGAAACTTTTGCCAGTGCAGATACTAATGCTGATGAAGACTTTTGAGCTGCAGATCCACAGAAGTGTGTTCAGCAAAACAGTATTTTAGGTAAATTCTATCCATGTTCCTCCTAGGCTGGGAATTTTGAGCAAAGGCCCATAGTTCCATCATGTTTTGCTGGTTGGATGAAATCGCTTGGCCCGAGGTTAACCCAAACCTTCCAGTTCCCTTTGTTGCTGGAATTCTAACCCAACATTCAGATCTGGGTTTAACAAACTGGGATCAGTAACAGACCTGAACTGATTTTCTAGGAGTTTCATACATTTCTGAGACCTCACCATCCCTGATACTAGTAGCCTGCCACCATCCTTCCTGGTGCAGCAGAAGAGCTAAAGCTCACTGTGAATTAAAGAATGGAACATTTAGCTTGGTGTCACTTGGCGTTAGTTTTGCCAAACTCTGCTAAAGGCACAAAAGCCACCAGAACGAGACACTCTGGGCCCGGCGATCATTGTGCGAGTGTCTGCTGCTCCCAGAGGAAGTTTGGGGATCTGCTGTGATTTGAAATCACAGAATCAGAGAATCACAAATCACGGAGTTAGTTACTTGGGAAAGACCTCGGAGACCGAGTCCAGCCCTTGACCAAACACCACCGTGTCCCCTAGACACATCCGGGTGCTTCTTGTACGCCTCCGGGGACGGGGAGTCCGCCCCCTCCCCGGGCGGCCTGGGGTGTGCCGAGCGCGCTGGGGACGGTGTCGCTGGCTGTGTGACAGCCTGCTGTGTTCCCTGCAGTGACAGCCCGCACAGCGAGCCGGGCACCATCGACGAGGCGGACCACGACAACGGGACGGAGCCGCACACCAGCGACGATGGTGAGCGAGCGGGGCCGGGTCTGCGCCTGCAGAGCTCTGCCCGCGGGACGGCCGCGAGCCGCGCGGGCTGGGCTGCAGCAGGAGGCAGCTGGGGCAGTGCTGCTGGCGCTGCTGTGGGCCAGGGAACCCTGGCAGGGCTCGCTGCCTTGGAAAGGCCCTGGGAGATGAGCACCCTCTGCTTCCGACAGCTGCTGCTGCCCTGGCTGTGCCTGCCTCTGCAGAACACACCTGCCCTGCGAGGCTGCGGGCAGGAGGAAGGACTCGCCTGGCAAGCAGGGCCACGGCAGGAGGAGGGCATGGGAGGCCAGGGGGCACAGGGAAGGGCACAAGGAAGGGCACGGGGAAGGGCACAGGCAAGGGCATGGGAGGCCAGGTGGCTCTGGGCACAGGGAAGGGCTCTCGGGGCTGGGCAGCTCCAGGCCTGCTCTCAGCTCCAGGCAGGAGCTGACAGGCCCGGCAAAGGGAGGCAAGGGAGCTGCTTTGCAGCTAATTTCACACTTGGGTGGCCATGTTAATGGCTCCAATTGGAGTTTCCGAGTGATTTACTGTGGTGCCAAGTGTAGAGCAGAGGAGTGGCTGTATTTTGTGGATTTACATATTCCCTCCCCCCTTGCCCTGCACACACTCCCCGATGGTATCCCAGCATTGTGTCAGGGCTGTGGGAGCTCTCCTGGCTCTGTCTCCTCCAAAACATTCTGTATTGCCCCCCCGTGCTGTTCCCAGGCACTCTTCTTGCATGTGGGGGTTGCTTAAGGTGGGGAAGGTGAATCTGCTGAAGTGGCTTGGGCTGTCCCAGGTGGGGCTGGAATGTGGCCAGGGTCCGATGCAGCATCTCCTGTGTCCTCCTTTGGTGTCCCCTCCTCCATGTGGGTTTGGTCCCTGAGCAGAGTGTTGGGTCACACACTGATGGCTGCTGAGCCCGCAGTCGGTGATGGGGCAGAGCAGGTTTCCATGTTTAATGAGAGTGAGGCAGATCTGGAGGTGGGCTTGCCCTGTTTTGCTTTGTTGTTTTCTGTCTGCCAGTCTCCAGGTGGGGATTGAAATGATCCACTGTGTCAGATCTCCAACAGTGGCAGGGGTGGCAGCCGTGTGGGTTGCTCTGGTTAAGGAGGAGAGAAACACTCTTGCTGCTTTGCAGTAGTTGCAATGGTTTTTTTAGGATTCAGCGTTTCCCCAGCTGGAAACACATCTGCATACAAGCCAGGCTCTTGCACGGGCTCCTCAGTGCCATTGGGGGCCCCAGCAGCTCTTGCTATGACACCCTTGGCCAGAGGCTTAGAGGATGCCGGTGTCCTCATGACCTTCCAAAGTGAAATTCTGCCTCAGCCCTCCTGTATTGCAGGCCCTGAGCTCCCACGTGTGAGCCACGGGTGTTTGGTAGAGCTCACATTAGGAAAAGTGAGGAAAGAGTGAGGCAGAGTGCTGCAGATGGCAGGGTGCAGAGCAGCTGCCTGGCTGGAGCTGGTATCATTATTTCCATGGGAATCCCCAAAGGGGCATTAGTTGCTCATCTATAATTCAGGCCAAAGTGTCTCCGGGATAAGGAAGGGAAGAGAAGGTAAGTGGGGTTTGTTCACAGCATCTGACACGTCTTGACAAAACCTCAGGCTGGAGGATAATGGAGCTCTGTAACCAAAGGCGGAAAATGGGAATGTGGGTGAGGATGCCATATGCACAGAGGGGGATTCCTGCTGCTCCCCATCTGGCTTGTCGCTGTTTGTAATTGCTGGTAGTTCGTGACTTTGAGAGGTCCCAGAAAGCCTGGAACAGCAGTAAGAACTGATGAGTGTGAAAACAAGAAGGCTTGTGTGAGCTGCTCTGGGGCCGCTGGGCAGCAGCAGCACTGCTGCTCTGGTGAGATGATCTCCAGGGTTCCACCTGCCCTGGGTGGCTGAACTGAGCTGCTCTCTCGCTGTGCCTCTCTCCTGTGCAGAGGTGGAACAGATTGAAGCCATAGCCAAGTTTGACTACATTGGTCGATCTCCACGGGAGCTCTCCTTCAAGAAAGGGGCCTCGCTCCTACTGTACCATCGAGCATCGGAAGACTGGTGGGAAGGGAGACACAACGGGGTGGACGGGCTCATTCCCCACCAGTACATCGTGGTGCAAGACATGTGAGTAAAGTGAGGGTTGGTAAAATCGTATACTTGCACAAGGTTCACTTCAGTCATCCTGAATAATCAGTCAGTCTGTTTTGCTGAGGTTTAATGACTTTGGTGAGAAATCTGTATACTTCAGTGTACCTGGACCCCCCATTTCTCATTGACTCCCCAGTGTGGCGTGACCCAGGTTTGCCACTTGTCTCTGCGAGCCTTGCCCTGGATTGTTCAGTGCTCACCTGGCCTGTGGGGTAGATCCCAGGGCCCTTTGCAGGTGCTGCTTTTCTTGCAAGTACTGTATCTGGAGTCAGCCCACATCACAGGGGTAGGGAGGCAGATGTACAGTTTCCAAGCTCCCAGTGAAGTGGTGGCCTTGGTTCAGCTCCTTGTTAACAGAGTGGAGCTGCTGAAGTGGTGATGTTGAGGTTGGTGTTGGGCTCTGGCTGCCCGGGGCACAGCCCTGTCACTGTGTGCTGTCCTTTCCCCAGGGATGATGCGTTCTCTGACAGCCTGAGCCAGAAGGCAGACAGCGAGGCGAGCAGCGGGCCACTGCTGGATGATAAAGCCTCCTCCAAGAACGACATCCAGTCGCCGACAGATCACATCATGGACTATGGCTTTGGGGGAGTCATGGGCAGGTAACTCAGATTCCTGGGACCCTGGAGGTGGGCGCTGTCACGGGTGTGTGGGGTAGGGCAGGATGGGAAGGAAAGCTCTGATAAGCACTGCAGGGTAATATGAGCTTGGAGGGGATCTCATGTGCACTGCTAATGGGGATTTAACATTTAGAGAGGATACTGTGGGGCCCTGAACAGGCTGGGATAGTGGAAGGTGTCCCTGTCCATGGCACACACTTGAAACAAGATAACCTTTGAGGTCGCTTCCAACCCAAACTACTCTTGTGATTTGTTGCTGTCCCCTTCTTAGTACTGGCTAAACTATTTGTCTTCGCTGTTGCTTGAGTCTGCTGAAGCTGGAATTCGGTCTGAGCTGAGCTCAGGACTGATTGCCCTGCAGCAGGCCAGCCGTGGTGGGGCTGGCCGGCGCTGACCTGGTGCCGCGCTGGCTCTTTGCAGGGTGAGATTGAGGTCTGATGGAGCAGCCATCCCCCGGCGCCGCAGCGGGGGGGACATGCACAGCCCGCCCCGAGGGATGGGGCCTGGCCTCGACACCCCTCCCCGAGCAGCAGCCTGCCCCAGCAGCCCCCACAAGATCCCCCTCAACAGGGGCAGGATCGAGAGCCCAGAGAAGCGCAGGATGGCGACGTTCGGCAGCGCGGGCAGCATCAATTTCCCAGACAGGAAGGCCCTGGCTGACAGCCACCCACTGAGATCGACCTGTGGGTCCACCCGGCACAGCAGCCTTGGAGATCAGAAATCCCTGGAAGCAGAGGCGCTTGCTGAGGTAAGAGGGCTGGGAAGGGACCAAGAGGCTGAAGGGGAGCTCGCTGGGGAGTGCCTGGAGCCCCTTCGCCTCAGACACTATTACAGTGCTGCTGTCACACTCGGCTCTCTTGGGTTGTTCTTGTAAGAGATGCTCACCCCGATGATGTAAATGTTCACCTTGAGGCCTGTGGGGCTGCTGGGCTTGGGAGTCCTGAGGCTTCTCTGGGAGAGTATTTTCACTCGTCATCTTAGGAGCTTAATAGGATGAATTGGAGCTAACTTAATAATTATTTCCCTTCACCTGATTCTTTGAACATTACCTGAGGCTCACTGAGCATTTTGTAGATAAAATTAAGGACTTGGCTATACAAGGACAGCATTAACTAGAGTGACTTTTCAAACAATTGACTCTGGTGCCTTAAATTACTTCTCCACTGGTCTTGCTGAGTTAGCGGCCTTAATTAAGTTAAGGTAGATTTAAGCAAAGGTGAACTAGGGCCTCTCCATTTGTGCAGGAGACCCCAGCACTGTAGCTGTAGGCAGGGACTAGTTCCCTGTGTGTGGGCACTTCTGGGTTTCCCTTTTGGGGCTGTCCCTGTGGACAGACTGTGGAGCCTGGAGGTGGGAGTGAGGGGCCAATCTCTCCTTGGCTGCCTCAGGCCTTGATGCTGCCTCCCATATATCCATGGCATATCCTCCCATATATCTTTGGGCTTCACACCTTTGCCCAAAGCTCCTGTTCTCCCTGGGAGCTCTTGGATCAGAGACCCCCCTCTGCAGACAGGCATGCCAGCATAGCGGGGTGGAGGGCGGGAGAGCGGGTGGTGCTGTGGCACCGTGCTGACACTCCTTTGGCGCTCACAGGACATCGAGAAGACCATGAGCACGGCGCTGAACGAGCTGCGGGAGCTGGAGAGGCAGAACACGGCCAAGCAGGCGCCCGACGTGGTCCTGGACACGCTGGAGCCCATGAAGAACCCCCCGATGGGCGCCGCCAACTCGGAGCCGGCCAGCCCCCTGCACACCATCCTGATCCGGGACCCCGACGCGGCCATGCGGCGCAGCAGCAGCTCCACCACCGAGATGATGACCACCTTCAAGCCGGCGCTGTC
>VWZN01009842.1:470175-503530 GCA_013396955.1 Regulus satrapa | reverse complement strand
TTTGCTGCGCTGTGGGATTTGCTTCGACTACTTCAGCATCGCCGTGGTGATCCCGCAGTGCTCGCACAGCTGTGAGTGCCGCGGGGACCCCGCGTGGGAGCCGGAGGAGGCCGCGCCCTGGGGATTGCTCGGCCGGCGGACAGAAGGCTCCGGAGCCTGCGGGAAAGACGAGAGGAGCGATGCACAAGGGCCCGGAGCAGCAGCGCGGGGGGAACGGCTGAGGACGGGCTTAATGAGAGCTTCAGGAGAAGCTGGCCCTGGCGGGGCGGTGATGCCGGGCACAGGCTGCCCGGAGAAGCTCGGGCTGCCCCATCCCTGGACATGTCCAGGGCCGGCTCGGGCAGGGTCTGGAGCAGCCTGGGATCGTGGAAGGGGTCCCTGCCCGGGGAGTGGGGTGCCACTGGGTGGGCTTTAAGGTCCTTTCCCACCCAAACCATTCCAGGGCTCTGTGATTCCCTTTGCGATGGAAGCAGGGAGAACATTCCTTTGTGTAATTCCTGCTGTATGTAGTAGAAGCATGTGGCGTCTGGCATTCTTAGTTTAAATATCTTTCTTAACATCTTGAAGTTGGCACGAATGTAAAGCTCTACGTGGGGAGCATTAGGAGCTCAGACTTTCTGTGCTGCTCTGTCCTGGGCGATATCTGCTGGAACCTGGCCCCGAGCAGTTTGCAGATTAGGGGGAAGCACCTTGCCTTTTCTCACGTTAAAATAAACGCTTGTAATTGTTTGGTTCAGAAAGTAGCACTTCCTTCCGTGCAGGGTGACGTTGCCGTTTGGCAGTGAGGTTTAGTTTAGCTTGGCAAAGCTGTCACCACTGAAGCCAGTGTGGGGAGCCACAAACCTGGAAATTCTCTGTCCTTGCTGGTGGTCCAGCCTGCCTGGGCGCAGGGGTTGCACACTGTGCCTGGCCGGGGCGGGGTGCTGGCAGCCTGGATCTGCCCCTTCACTCGCGCCCATACACTTCACGTTTGTGTTCTTTATGGGTTCCTCACCCCGTGTCACTTCTCGCTGTATATGTGGTGGTTCTTGAGCATTTGGATGGAGCTGTGCTTTTAAGTGGTAATTGCTGCATTAGACCAGGTTGGATTTGGCTTGGGACAACCTGGTCTAGTGGAAGACGTTCCTGCCCATGGCAGGGCGTGGGGTGAAATGAGCTTTAGGGTCCCTCCCAACCCAAATTAATTAATGTTTCTGCTGCTCTTCTGTTGCATTCTCAGAGGGTCTGTGAAATACAGATCCCTTTCAGGAGCTGCTGCTGAGTGTGTGCAGTGCTGAGACTGACCCATGATGATCTACTGAGGGGAACGTCTTTTCCTGGAGAAGGATGAGACTTTTAAAATCGTTTAGTGGCTGTGAGAGCTCATGGATGAACTGACAAACGCAGAAATTGACTGTGACAATATGCAGCTTATGGTGTGAGGCATCCTGTGATGCTGAGATGACATTTAGCTGTCTCAGCATTTCAGTGCTGTCTCCCCTCCTTTGCAGCCTCTTTCAACGACAAGTTGGTGTTGTTTTGGAAAGGGACAGAGGAGCCTGGGAAAGAGGGCTGGGAGTTTGTCTGGGGCTGTGCAGGAGGATGAAAGTGATCAGCATCAGTGTCAGAAACCCAGCATGGTGAGGGAGTGAGCAGTGCAAACATTGCTGTACTGGTGGTGGCTGAAGAAGGGAAACAAAAGGAAACCAACATCAGCTTTAGATGGAGGAGCTGATATTTGATGTTGAAACGTGTTTGCATAAAATATGGGTTCCTTTGCAACAGTGATAATCTCGATTCCATATGAAAATGGTGTATTTTCAATATTTGTGTGTTTGGAATTGCTTGCATGTGTCGTACAAGAAGGAAATACACAAACAAGGATGTAGAACTGCATTTGGGATAATGTTCAAAATTATTTATTTCCTTTTTCCAGATTGTTCCCTTTGTATCCGCAAGTCTTTGTCCTACAAAACGCAGTGTCCAACGTGCTGTGTGGTAAGTGTGGATTTGGGTTTTTTATCCCCCCTCAGTTTATTTTTTCTCTTTTGGCAGATCTCGGGAGCTTTTCCCTTTGGACTACCAAATAATCAATTCTGGTTGCATGGGCAAAGTGTGGTGCTCTTGCATCTGGGATTCTCCTGTTTCAGAGATGCTCCTCTGTCAGCGCAGGCAGAAGGGGATGGAGCATCAGGCCTGGGGGTTGGCTCAGGGCTGTGTGTACAATCTGTCACAAAACGTTTAACGCTAATTTCATAATGTTCATCGTGTTGAAAGGCTCCATCATTTAAACCAGCAGTGCCGAAACGTAAGTGCTTAATTTTCTGTGAGTGGTTCCATTTCATCTCAAAATACAAATACAATTTAAAAAAAAAAGGAAAAGCTTGGTTAAAAAGAAGAGCAGGGAGAATTGCAGTGAGGTAAAAATCAGAAATTGTTTAGAAACAATGAGTTGAATGCACAAAGGCATCTCATATTGTCGTTCCATAATCAGAAGATGAGCATTTCCATTCATCAGTTTTCAGGCTTTATTGCTTGAGGTTCTTACCACCTTCAGAAGATCTTTGGTTTGGTTCTCACAATTATTAGACCTGTGCTGCAATAAACCATTGTTGGATCCTGGGGACACTGGGCTTTGTTGCTTTAGCTTTATGCTTTGTTTTTATCTATTACCCTTAATATCCCAGACTGAGATTCTCAGGCAGTTACTTTAATATGAGATATTTCTAGGGAGGAAGAGTTTTCACTTTAAGCATCTTCATTCCTGTAGCACTTTTGGTGGGGGTAGGTGAGGTATGGAGCCAAGAAACAAGGTATTGATCACTTGAACATTTTCTGGGCATTTTCTGGCTGTTTTCACTCTGTTTGAATGTTTGTTTGTTTAGGTTTGTTTTTTTTCTTTCTTTTTTTAATAGGCAGTTTCAGAATCTGACCTGAGAAACAACCGGATTTTAGATGATCTAGTGAAGAGCTTTAATTCTGCAAGGTATTGATGTAATTTAATGGCTGCTGTCTCTGGCTTGGCAGCTGGAAAGGTGGGACTGTGTGAGACCAGGCTCAGGCCCTGGAGAGGAGCAGTGTGAGCAAAACCACGGTGGTGGCAGAGGTGACTGCTCACACCTTGGGAAAACCCTGCAGTGTTCTGGCTGGAGGTTACTGTCCACTCAAGTGATGGGGAGGTTTTACAAGCTTGCTTTGGTTCTGCTGCTTAGCTGCTCTGGAAGTTGCAGTCTCTGCCGATGTGTAGGAAGTCAACAGAGAGGTCAGGATTCTGGGGGGAAATAATGGTAGTAAAGATTTTCTACAGGATCCTTCCTGTGTGTGCAGGGGAGATTCTGAATGGGAGGATTTTGTCCAGTGGTAATGGTCACGTTGCAAGAACATTCTTTCGGTGAAGTCACTGGCTAGGAAAAACGTAGGTATTGAAAGACTGAAAATGGAAGTTTTGAGTAAGGAAAGTAATGGACTGTTGTTCTTTTAACTTGGTTTCTTAGCCACTTTTCTGGGTTTTTTTAATTCATTTTTGAGCTTTGCATCCCTTTAGAAGATGGGGACAACAAAATAAATATAATTTGGTAATTCTCACAACAGTAGGTACATGAAGCTCCTTGCATTGTCTGTTTTCTTTTGATGAGAAGCTTCTCAGTGATTTGCTGGGAATTCTCTGGGTGTTCCTGTCTCTATAGGAGACAAATGCACTTTCATCTTTTTCTCTGAAATTAACTTGGAGCTGGAAGTCATTGATACTCTTGGCTTCAAAAGTGACAAGAAGCATAGTTCACTTGATGGCTTTGTTTCATGAGAGAATTTTTCTCTGATGAAGATCATAGAATGTAGATAGATCTAATCTTCTGTATGACCACTACTAGATTTAATTGATTTATTTGAGTAATTTAAATCCTACAGCTTGAATTCTGGTGCTTCCTAGTGATAAATGGATTACTATTTTTTTTGTTAATGCCTAATTTTGTAGGGAGCAAGTAGTGCTGACTTGGGTCCATTATGATATTGAATCTTAAACGTTAATTTTTTTGGCCTGCTTTAATGGATCAGTATAAATCTTAGCAGTGAGAGTAGTTCAATAACCTTTCCTTTTGTGACTTGGAGTTCAGTCAGTTTCTCCCGAAGCTGGATCAGCAGGGCTGTGCAGCGCAGTGTGGCCTGGCTGGAGTGCGGGGTGTGGGTGGGAAGGCTCCCTGCTGGCCGTGCCAGCGGGCCAGGCTCCTCAGGGAAGGCAGGCAGTGGGCAGTGTGCTGGGCAGGACTCTCCCCTGAGAGTGCCCGGCGCTGAGCAAACCCTGCTCAGACAGGCACAGAGAGCCTTCCGTGTCATTCAGCCCCAGCACCTCTGCTCTTCTGTCCTGCTGAGGTTGGTACAGGACAAAGCTCCTCTCTTTGTCTCTCCCTCTTCTCCACCTGCTTTGTTTCCCCTTGGCTGTTCCCAAGAACAAATCCACGTCCAGTGGTTGAAGAGCTCTGCGTGTTTGAAAGATCGAGTGTGTTCTAACTTGACTTGGAGCCTTGGGTAGTTTGTGTATGAAAATTAGGCCTTAAATCTTCTCAGCATTTCACAAAGTGCAAACCCATTTCTTAAGTCAGGCCTGGAGGGGAAGAGAATGGTGATGTTGGTGGCACTGGGCAGAGTGCAGGCTGTGCTCAGGGTCGGCACACGCAGGGCGTGGGAGCCGTTCCAGCCGGAGCAGTGATCCCATTTGTGCTCTGCTCACGGGAGGGTGTGCTGGGGGTGTTGGGAGGAGTGCAGCTCCCTCCTGGACAGGGGGGTGCTCCGTGAAACTCGGGTGTGCTGTGCTTCCTGGTGGCCGTGGGTGTTCCTGTGTGTGAAAGGGAGAGGAGCAGTTCTGGCCAGGCTTCGGTGGGTGAGACGGTGCAGTGCCCTGGTGAGGGCCACGAGCCCGGGGGGCATTGCCGTGAGCACTCTTCTGTCCCCTCCCCTGCTCTGGGGCAGAATTCATGGCTCTGGCCAGGCCAGCAGAGAAAGATGAGGAGCAGTGTTTGTACCAGCTCTCCTTAATGTGGAGTTCTCTTACCAGTTGCCGTGAGGCCATTGTCTTCAAAAATAACATGTAAAGTTTTGTGTGAAGTGTAAAGAATTGGTTTCATTGCCCTCTACTAAAGAGATTGTTTTGAGAACATTTGTCGGTTTCTGCATCACCTTGTTAGAAAACTTAGCAATAGAAATTAGAGTTATACTTGTCTAAGTAGAAAAGTAAGTAGTCCTTGCTGAAAAGAATCTCTGCTTTTCTTCTTACGTTATCTCTGTTTCCTAATCAGGGTTACTGGACAGGTAGTGAGTCAGAGGAATAAACACATCGACTCTGGGTGCTCCAGAGAGCAGGTGCTGTCATTGCTGATACAGTGATTGAGTCTCCAGCAGGAATGCAGGAGGAATTTCAAGGAGATTTATTGCCTTTAGTGCACTTGGGACTGTTCTGGGTGAGTTGTTCCTAGGGAGATTCACAGCTCTGGCTCTTCCTTGGAATTTATTTATGTGGAAGGCCTAGATTCCCAACAACTCTGCTTCAGCAAGAGAGAAGTAAATGGACTGTAAATGGGGACCAGGAGCCTGATGAGGGACACTTGGTTGGAGTGGGTGTTAGAGATCTGACGGGTGGAATGTGGGAAGCTGTTGTTGCTGTTGCTGAAGCACAGGGAGAGAGCTGGAGGGAAGGATGTTAGGAAACCATCCATCTTTTCTTAAACAGGTGGTTTCAAACTCCCTGCCCTGCCCCATCTCAGTGACTGAGGAGGGTTTGGGTCGTGGCTGTTCTGGTGGATCTGGGCTCACTGACACCTGGTTGGTTCATCTCTTAGCCTTCAAACGAAAGGATGCTGCTCTGCTCATAAACTGAGTGTTGACAGCTGTGCTGCAGTTACTGCTCTGTGCCAGGAAGGTAAAATTCTGTCAGTGCAGAGCTCACAGCAGTCTGTTAAATTCTTGAGAGTGTCACAGATAACACTGAGACAGTACACAATGTGCAGAGGTTTTTGAACATCGTGTAGAGCTGATGTTCGCCATAGGATCAGCTCCCTGGTGAGCTGGCCGGGCTGGTGATGGCAGAGGCTGGACCTCTCCATTGCTGCATGCTTTCTCTTGGCTTGCTGAACGATGGATAAGCTTCCAGTCTAGTCATGCTTGTCCGAATCTCTCCAGTCACACCTGTCATTCTGTGGTTCTGGTTTCTGTGCTCAGTGAGAAATTTGAGTAATTCACTCTGGTGCTGAGGGAGGGGGTGGTAGGTGACAGAGTGCTGTGGGAGAGCCCAGGGCTGTCCCCGGAGCCTCTGCTGAGCCCTGGCTCTTCCCTCCCTGGGGCTGGGGCATGGGACCATGAGATGTCCTCACCCAGCTGCTCACGAGCCCAAAAAGCCACGTTGTGAGAGAAGCCGGTGTGGGACCTCTCCCTCCTCTTCTGCCCTCAGTCCTAGCGTTTTCTGTATTTTCGCACCCAAGAAAGCGTGTGTTGGCAGGCGAGTTTTCGGCTCCTGCATGGCACGGTGTGCTAGCTGTGTGTTGTCTCTCCAGGCAGCAGCTGCTGCAGCTGGTGCTGGGTGCTGGCCCCAGCCCGTCCCCGCCGGCCCAGGGCAGGGGCGCCGCTCCTCGGCCAGGCTCCGGAGAGGCGCCGGGCATCGGCAGCTTCCTGAGGAAGGCCACGCTCTGCTCCTCCACCAAGGCAGCTGGCCTGGCACAGGGCGGCCAGAAGAGCTCCAGAACTGAGGAACACCTTCACAGCGCTTCCGCAGAGGCTGCTGGCACAGACGGCAAGGCGGGATCACGAGAGATTCCTGGGTGCACCGAAAGTCAGGAAAAGCCTTCTACATCTGTGGTGAAAGGAGAGCAGAAAGGTGAGGGCTTTGGTTTCTGGTGATGTCCTGCTCTCTCCCCGTGGTGTGGCTGGCTGTAGGCCTGAGAGGAGCCTCGGGGTGTGGCGCTCATCCCCTTTCTCTGTGTGGCTCTGGTCCGTGCTGGCACGTTCGGCTCCTTCCCCTTTCCCTGGCCCGTGCTCCCCTCACGGCGCTGCTCGTGTGGGACAGCTCTGCTCCAAGCCTGTTCTTCACGAGAGAGCTTGAGCTGCTGCCAAGGAATTCAATGGAATCCAGTGCTTACGGATTCCTCTGCTTTGAGTAACAACACTAAGAAACAACAGTTGTGCAACAGTCTTAATAAAAATGAAGTAATTTCTATTTGACTTCCCCCTAATGACTAGACAGACGCTGACATTTTTTCCGCTCTTGTATCCTTGAGTAACCAGATGCAGGTTTTTTTATAATGTGTTTGTTATTTGAGGGGTAAACCTGAACTCAAGATGAGCATGGCAGCAGTTCTGTTAATGTTTCTGTTCACACACTCTCCAGAAGAGTCATCTACTTTATTCTTCTGTAATTCTAGAGAGCTAAAGTGAGTTTACTCTGAAGCATGAAAATGCTCATTTATACTAATCAACCACAATAAAATGGCACAATCCTCTTAGTTCTTATGTGCTGGCAGCCATCCTGTTGACCCGGGTAAAAGCTTAAATTTAAACAAATCACCATGTAGGAGTACACCCCTGGTTCTTATTAGCTCAAATTTAGCTGTTCTTTTGTTTAATGATTTATTCACATGGAGCTCTGAAGTTCATATGTATTCATTAACTGGATGAATCCTGCTTAAAGAGGTACCACAGCCAGGGGAGGAGCCATGGGAAGCCTGTCACAGTTTTACACATCAGACCTGCTTGTGTTGATAATTTAAAACTCATGTGAAATTTATTTTTAAATAAAAGTGCTTGTTTATTTTTGAGCATTTAAAACTTTCACTGGGTTCCCATTTTATGATCTTTTTGAGTCTTTGAGCATGCATCACATGGAAATTATTTCTGCTAATGCAAAGCAGTTGGTCAGAGAGTATTTGTGAAACACCTGCAGTGAGAGGCTTTAGTGTTATTTGTTCCTGTTCGGAGAACTCAAATGTGACTTCCAGCTCAGTAACAGCCAGCTCAGGACTGGTGTGTTTTGTTACTGTCCCGACTGTTAGTTTCTCAGAGGAAAACATTCGCTCTTTGCTGTTGTAGCCACACTAGTAAATTCCTTCTCCCTTGCTTTCAGTGGAATGTCCTGTTTGTGAGGTTGCTATTCTAGAGCAGTACATCAACAAACATCTGGATAGCTGCTTGAGCAGAGAGGAGAAGAAGGACAGCCTCCGAAGGTAAGGACAGCTCTGGGAGCTGCCAGGTGCGTGTGCCTGCTCCGTGCACTGCTGAACCAAGAGCTCTGTGTTGCTGGGGTCTAAGAGAAGGGGTCTGTGTTTGTTTCTGGCTTCCCTGCTGTGTAGAGCCCCCTGAAATCACTGGGGGGATTGGCCCCCCTTGAGAAAGTGTGTGGATTGCCAGCTCAGTGGCTTCCTCTTTGGCTTTTAGTGGCAAGAGGACAATGCTTTAAAAAATCCAGCACAAGGAGAACTTAGCCTGTGCGTTGTTCTTGTCACCTTTCTGCTCCCTGGCATTAAAATTCCCTTCAGATAACACTGATGTCCATTTTTCATTTGGTGAATGAATTGCTTCCTTCGGTTCAGGTGCCAAGAGACATTTTTTTCAATAACTGTCAACTTAAAGAATAAAAATTGCACCTTTCTCTCCTCTCTGTGGGGCTGTTGAAGTTTCCTGAAGATCTCAATTTCCATAAGATTAATGCATTCCCTTGGCTTTGTGCCCCTGCCCCAGCATTGGTCACGGTCGCCGCATTCACATCAGAAGTGGAGTTTCAGTTTGTTTTACTTACAGCAGAAATTTAGGCTGTTGTTATTTCTGACTGATCAGATTGAAGAACTGGGAGGATTTGTACTTCAAGTGCTTGTTTTTCCAATTCCCCTGAACCTTGTATTAGAAATTAATTTATGTTAAAGCTCTTGTTTTTGACCAGTCATGCTTAGAGTGCAGTCTGTAAGCTAAAGGACCTTCAAGATGAAAAAATGATAAATGAATATTGAAATCTGATGTTACATTTGATTTCCATTTGGAGTGGTTTAGTGCTTTCTCTGTTCTTAAACCTGTTGTGAGCTGTTCTGCTGTGGCTGGCTACTGGTGAGCTGTCAGTACACTTTAGGTCACGGTGCTGGTGAGCTGCCATGCGCATCAAGCTTCTGTAGGACTTTCAGAAGATTTAATTTAGTTACTCAGTGAATTTTTTTCTATTTCCCAAAAGAATCTGAAAAAAAATTTCCCTCAAGAGTTTTCTGGTGACCCATCTTGTTGCTACGGGGCTGGATGAGAGGAAACAAAGTACTGACAGTTTTTGTATAGGACTTGTTTTTCAACCTTGAAATTTTCAGTGTGATAAATCGAAAGTGTTGAATAGTTTTCAAATAAATCTCTCATTTTCACAGTGGAAAGCTGTTAACTGCTCTCTAATCCAGAGTAGTGCAGATGAGCTTTATTTTGCTGCAGAAAGTAAAATGTCTAATTAAATGCTATTCCTCTGTGAATTACTGCAGTTGCAGAAGATGAGTGAGGCTGCAGATGGGTTTTGGCTGCTTTGTTTTCTCTAGTTTAAGGGCATCTCACCAGGAGGTGTAGGGAAGCCTGAGCTAATTTGACAGGAGGAAATGTTCAGCTAATTTTAGGTGACAAAAGTTGTACTAGGACTTGAATTTTCTCTGGCAGTTTCCTGTAATTAAGATGTTTTCTCCAGCTGTGCCAGGAATGTTGAGTCCTGACAGAAAGTGGTGGAAAGTAGTAAATGTTTGCTTTAGATGTTATTCCTCTGAGAGCACTCTTACTTATCTTTGTCTCTCTCCATCTCACCAAACCACCCTTCTGTTTGCTGGGAACTGCTGCCTTCAGGTACATGACTATTTTTCTCAAAGACATTTTCCCAGAAGGCTGAAAAATCTCCTAATTCAAGTTTTGGCTTGATGTTTTAATGCTTTTAATATTTCTCTGGCTGGTTCAAGTAAGCCATGACCAGTACTGGGCTGGAAAACCCCCAAGTGTCTTTCACATCTACGTTATCCCGAGTGGGTGAAGTACCCTTAAGTAATTGTAAATACTTTGATTTTCATAGGAGTACTAATTAACTGAAGTCTCTGTGTTTTCCCTCGGCAGTTCTCACAAAAGGAAGCTGATGTCCAAGGTTGTTTATAACCTGCTGTCGGATCGGGACCTGAGGAAAAAGCTCAAGGAACACGGTCTGTCTACCTCTGGCACCCGCCAGCAGCTCATTAAGAGGCACCAGGAGTTTGTGCACATGTACAATGCTCAGTGTGATTCCCTAAGCCCCAAATCAGGTGAGTGGGAAGCTGCAGGGAGGCTGCTGCCACCGCAAACCACCAGTGTGCGTTTCCCCTTGCGTTACCTCTCGGGGTAAGGCTGCTGTGACAGCTGGAGCAGTTTATCTTGTGTGAGTCCAGATCAGTGCCAAGCACTTCTCTAACCCGCTGGGGGCACTCGGGCTGAGCCTTGGTGCTGGAGTGGCAGCGAGTCTGCCCCGAGGGCAGGGAGAGCTCCAGGGTGTGTGGGTGCACTCCAGCTGTTCTCCAAAACAGTGCCCAGCTCTTCCCAGGTTCAGAACCTGTGCTCGAAGGGGAACTCACTAAACTCCCCCTGGAGATGCAGACGTGCACTTTGGGTGGTAGCAGGGAGCCCGAGGTCACTGTGTAACATGAATAGCTGAGCTTCTGAGGAAGCACAGGTGCCAAATTCCTGGAGTGTGCTTAAACCAGTTTGGAACGGGTTTTATTCTTTCACAGCTTAATAAGCTTTTGTTCTGACTGCTTCACTGTGTTGTGAAGTGTTTGTTTTAATAACTGCCCACAGAGGCCTGGCAGTGCTGTGGGGAAGATGAAATGCAGAAACAGATTTGTGAAAGTAAATGTCAAAGTAAACTGTGCGGGGTTCTGCTTAGCCGGGGCTCTAGCTAAATTACAGTTACGTTGTTTATAGGCCTTGGATGTGTCTGACAATTGGTGAAGTCAGCTGTAATTCCTCTGTGGGCTTTGCCCTTGGGCCTGCGCGTGGTTCTGTTGCCCTGGAAGGTGGTTTTGGGGACAAAGTAAGATAAACAGTAGATGCAATTATTGTGTCCTCCATTGAAACACCCAGTATAAAAGGGAGTCTCTGAATGACAGCCTGTGTGCCACCAGCACTGTTGTGTGCAGGAGGGAGGTTTGGAAAGACAGCGTGTTTGCCTGGGATTGGAGCCTGAGCTTTCCCTCTCGGAGGGCTAGTGCTGTTTGTGTTTTAAATTCAGCCTGTTTAAATTCAGCTGTAAGTCTGTGCTGTTACAGCTTTTTATCACCCGGCTCCTGTTTCAGCGATCCCTTTCTTTTATTTCCAAACAGTTGCAGAAGTTGTTAAAGAGCTGGAAGAGAATGAGAAGATTCGGGTTCAGCTGGAGTGTAATAAACCCAGTGAAAATGTAAGTGACTGCTCTTGGTTCTCGCAGAGGGGTGGCCAGCAGAAACTGCAGAGTGGGCACTCAGAGTATCTGCTTATTGCTTTATTGTGGGAATTCCCAGCTTGCATATTAGAATTCTCATTTAGCATCCTGTAATGAACCTGAGTTTCTCACACCACACCTTTGTCGTGGGCAGTGCTGGGTGCACTGCTGAGCTTTATGTCCAGACCCTTTAAATAGGAGCAATTTTTGGCTGCAATAAAAATTCTTGAGTAATGTTCTCCTTATACTGGAAGATTTTGACCCTCCATGGCAGTGTGGGGAATATTTTGCTTCCTAGAATTCTCTAGGATTTAGCTAGCAAATTCTGTGCTTCCGTATCCACAGCAGGGCCTGTTCTTTTCCCATGACATTTGATACTGTGGTGACTTTGGAAGCCTGTTTGTTGCACAGTGTTAGGAAATATTATTTTATGGCCCACATGGGCTGGGTGTTACATGGGCTGGCTCGGCCCTGGTGGCTCGGTGGAAGCAGGGCAGCACACTCTGGGTATGTTCTGTAAATGTGGATTAATGTGATGAGGTGCTGAAAGTGGGGGAGGAAACAAACATTTGCTTCTTCTAGTTTTAAGTCTCTGATTTCAAAATCTGCAGCTTTATCATCTTTTTATTTATGTTAAAAACATTTGTGTGATTTCTGTAGAGCTTGACCTTCACAAAGAACCAGACTGAGAAAGAAATAGATGAGATCCATGCTGAGTATCGTAAGTAACACGCAAGTTTCACCTCATGTTGCTTTAAAATTCACTTTCTTTTCCTTTGAGTTGGGTCGGTGCTGGTGGGAACCCTCTGTAGCAGAGCTGCTCTGAGAGGCCTTCCTGCTCCTGCCTTCATCTCCTTGGCCTGTTGTACACATCTTGAACAAAAATGTATTGAATACTGTCTTAATTGTTCAAAGACAGTTACTTGATTGAGTTTGGATTGCTAAAAGGGCATGGCTGCAAAACTAATCACTTGGAGATCTGGATAATCTCAAGCAGATTAACGGAAAATTGAAAAGTTAAAAAAAAAATAGGAAAAAAGGGGAAGATAAAAAAGTATTTTATGGGAAGATATGGTTTTAAAATTAATAAAAAATACTTACCAAAGAGGCAAATGGTAACTGGTGTCAAGTAATTATCTTTCTCATAAAATAATAAGGAAGAAATCGTAAGCATGAAAAAAGAACTGTAAGTTAAATGCAAGAACAGTTTGAGAGTGAAGAACTCTAATCAAATGCCATTATTTCACTATGGAACAGATGGATTTTAAAAGGCTTTATTACACACTGAAGCATTTTTTTCTTTTTTATTTGACAGCATTTACACCCCAGACCCTAATTCCCAGCCGAATGAATGAATGAACTCTGGTGTAAATCCTGAATAAAACCCCCCAAATGTACTTTTCCATATGGAAAAAACCACTCTGGGGCTGTGAACAGCCATGGGGAAAGGCAGGACAAACTGTTCAGAGAAAATGCTTTTTTTCTGCTTCTTTGCACTTTCCCAGACAGTTTGCACATTGCACTGTTGGCATTTTTTTTCTGTTTTTGAAATAGCATTTAATACTTTGCCTTGATGAACGTGAGTTTGGGAGCTGGCTGGGAGCTCTGCCTGGCAGTCACTGCTGCTGGCATTTCCTTCTGCTCTGCAGGACTTGGGGACACCTCAGACCACTCTGCTCTTTTCAGGGTCTCTATTAAAGAGTTAAAGAATCTGCAGGAGAGGAAGTACAACTGCAGAAAAAAATTATTCAGTTGCCTTTTCTGCTTATGAATCTTTAAATTTGCCATGTTCCTTGGAGGGCTGCTGCTTTGTCCCGTGTTTTGTCGTTGTGCTGGGGCTGCTTGACGTTGCTGCAGTTTGGTGGGATGTGCTTGGGGTGTGGTCTCAGCACCACAGTGATTTACGGTGTAGCTGAACAGTGCTTGTGTGCCAGGACATTGCTTTGCAAAAAGCTTTGTAGTCCTGCCACGAGCCAGAACAACAAAAGATGGTAATGCTGGAAAAACTGAGGCACCGAAGGAATTCTGCAGTGAGAGTGCAGCGACTCAGACACGACATCTGGGACAGAACTTGCTTTTTATTAACAGAATTTTTGGCCTTATGTGGTGTTTCCAGCTACTCAGGGAAAGGGAGTCAGTGTCAAATCTGTTTCCTTCTGTGGGGCAGAACTCAGTGTTGTTTTCTCGTAGAATACATCAAAGAATTTCTTCACTGGAAGGGTGGTCAGTCACTGGAACGCTCCTCAGGGAGGTGGCACAATGCTTGACAGTTCTTGCTGAGAAGAAGTTCTTGCTGATGTGCAGGCTCAGGCTCCCCTGGCAGAGCCCGAGGCGCTTTCCTCTCCTCCTGTCCCTGTCCCCGGGAGCAGAGGCTGACCCAGCTGGCTGCCCTGCTGGCACTGCCTTCCCTCCCTGCCTGGCCGGGTTAGGGGAGCCACAGCTCGCTGCTGAGCACTCTGGGGATTTTCCCAGCCTCTCAGTGAAGCATTTGGTGTGTCGAGCTTAAACAATTCCCTTGCTTTGGCTGAGCACCAGAAGAATGCTTAAAACGTCCCAAGTGACTGAAAGTGCAGAGAGTATTTGCATTATTAATTTACTTAAAGGATCTGAATCCCAGCAGTGTAATGGGCATGACACAGCATGAGGTGTTCATCTGTGCCAGTGCTCTGTAAAAGCACAGACACGGATTTGAATCCTTAATAGAAAGTGAACATATCACAGTGCTGGGTTGGTTTTCATCTGCTGTGACAAAAATGCTTTTAATTCAGTTTCTTGTGTCTGTTTCCATTAGTGTTCTGTCAGTGTTTGTGCCTACCTTAGTCCTGTGGGGTGGTCAGTGATGCTCTGTACCTTTCAGGAAACAAACACAGAAGTGAATTCAAGTTCTTGGTGGATCAAGTAAATAAACGGTGGAAGAAAACAGATGAGAAGAAAGCAGAAAGTGCTCAAAACAAAGAGGAAGTTTCTGTCAAAGAGATCCCAGCAGCCACAGGTCAGTGAGATTTAGTATGGTCTCCTCTTGGACCACACTAAGAAGTGTGGGATTCTCAAAGAAATGGTTTTAAATCTGTTGTTATTCCTCTAGAACCTTTAAGGGGGAAAAAAACCCAACCAGCATAAAAATCAAACAAACCCTAAAATGATTTACTACTGTTGATTTCAGTGTGGAACATTAGCATGACCCATAATAAATAAATTAGTTTGGTTTCTGTGTGCTGTGTGTGGATGTGCTTTATCTGGGACACATTCCAGTTGGTTGGAAAGGGGTGTCAGGTTCTGGTTCGGGTTTGCTGGATGTGCTGAGGGTGGCTCATGACCACTCTGGAAGGAAGGTGAAGGTGGGTGCTGCTTGTTTCCTTGCAGCCTTCCAGCAGCCTTACTGTGAGAGGGGGTTGGTAGTTGGGAACTGCAGCAGTGTTTGTGGGGATTGGATTCAGGAATTATTTGTCCTGAGACTGAAGCAATAAAATCTTTGGGCCTGTTTCTGGCTGCTCAAGCAGGCTGTTGCCTCTCCTCACCTTGCTGTGTTTTCTGTTTGTCCTGGGGCACGGAGAGGAGGGGAGAGCATGGCTGCAGTTCCTCCTGCTCTGTTCTCCCTCCTCCCCACAGCCCCGAGCGTGCTGCCTGAGGGACCCTTCGGTCCCCTTCGGCTTCTGCCTCTGCCTGCTTTGGCAGGGAGCATCTGTCTTTGAATGTGGGATTTAGAAGAGCATTCCTCAGCCTAATAGAACTTGTGGATTTCTAATCTATTTAGGAGTCTGAGTTTTGGCGAGACTCCCACGGGCCAAAACGGGACGTGCTGTTGTCTGTGCACTTGGGAAAACGTGGCAGTGTAGTTTGCTCCAGTCTCCCAAATCCCTGTGCTCTTGAGCTCGGCTCATCTGTGCCTCTCTCCAGTGCTGCCTCTTCCAGCAGAGCTCTGAAGAATAAAAAGAAATGAAGAAAACAGTATAGTAGTGGGAATTTTATCCTTATTGTTTCCTGGAGACCTTGATGTGGTGCATAATCGGGTCTGTGTGAAGGGTAGAAGTTTAGGAATCTCAAGGATAAAAGATTTTAAGCTGTTCATCTATAGCAGAAGCTGAGGCTATGTGTTATTGGGCAGCCTTGATATCCACCTCTAGAAGGGAGGGATGGGCTGCTGTGGATTCCGGGGTTTGTCTCCTATGTGAGCTGTTCTGTGTGTGCTGCCCTGCAGGCTCTGAGAAGAGCTGGAGTGAAACCACTGAGTTTTTTCAAAAGAGATCAGGTGGAAAATAACCTGGATCACATGTCCCATCATCCTTCATCGTGTTCAGAATGTGGCAGCACCTCGTTTGGTTCTGTCAAACCAGCACAATTTCCATTACACTTTGTTCTCTAGCTTGGAATAATCCTTGGAATTTCAGTTTTGAGTTTTATGCAAAACATCTGCACTGGGATGACTGTTTGTAAACAACTGAAAAAGCAAAAAGGTGATTTAGAGGGGAAGGAACAGATGCCTAAAGGCTGTTTCCTTAGGGTTCCTTGTTAACAGCAATTGCCTTTGAATTCAACTGGGAATTACAGCATGGGAATGCCAGTAATGGCCTGATGGTAGCAGCTGGTAGAGCCAAGGCTCTGTCTGCATTCCTTACCCACTTCCTTTGGCTTCTCCTGGAAGTGATGGAACTGTACAGAATTAAAACAGATCTTTGGTTTGGTTGGGGTTTTGTTGGTTTGTTCGTTTATTTTCATTTGCCCCTCCATCTCTCCCATTGTCCTTTCCTGTACTATTGGTTGATGTAATTTAACCTCACTCTGTTTGAGCTGATATTTTAATTAACTGTTCCTGATTTACATCATCTTGCTTTTCATCTTTAACCTTTAAATATCTGTTTTCCAGTCTTTATAGCTTTTAAACATGGGGCTGTGCTTTGCCTAAGGGGAAGGTGCCATAAGGATTTGATATATATTGGTGCTAAATAATTTGATTTGATAAATATTAACTGTGCTGGGCTGCATTATTGCACAGGGCTTTGCTATTTTTACCCTGCTAATTTCAGAGTTGTTTCATTAGTTGGACAGCCGACGCACTGGGATCTGCTGGTTGTTTTCAGCAGACAAAAATATGCCCCTGATATTTCATTATGCCTGTTAGCAGGAGAGAAAGGGCAGGCTGAGCTGAATTTAGAGATTGTGAAGGCCCTCCACACTCTTAATTCAAGTTCTGCTTGGCCATTTCTGTCCAAGCCATTGCTGGAGGCGCAGACAGTTTGGAGTGGCTGGAGCAGGAACGTGGCCTGGGCCCTGAGATGGAGCCAGGATGTGTCTGTGACTGTCACAGTCAGTTACCAGGAGATGGGCCTGGGGAGGGCTCGGCGTCCCAAGTCACTTTGTACTTGAATAACTCACTTGAAAATATCTGTGGGTATGGCATAAGGACAGTCTGTCCTCTCATACCAGATTTTTTAACCTCCATCTGTTTTCTCTTTGGTGGGGCAAAAGGTGTCTTTTCGGAGAACTGTTCATCTTTTCCTTGAACAAAACACTTGACACAAAACCAGCAGAATGGTTTTCAATTTTTGTCTGTTGTGTTGTCTAGAAATTATTTTTTTGGTTGAAATGGAAATGTCAGTGCATTGACCTTGTCTTAGCTGCATAAGGAAGTAAATCACAACTGAAAATAAACCTGTTAACTTGATCTGTAAAACTTAAAGCTCAAGCTGTCTGATGCAGGGGCTGAAGGGAATTGGTAGCACAAGCAGAAAATAGCGCTCAGTAAGTGCTTGCTAATTTCTGAAATAAAGTTCCATCTTATGAGATGTGTAACACTTCCTCACCCTTTATTTCTTTCCTTGTGTTGGAAACTCAACAGTGAGACATTTCTGGTTCTCAAGGAGTTGTTGGTTGGTTTCTTTTTAAAATATACGTAAAAGAAATTTAACCTTTGAAACCGTCAAAGTTTGGGAAAACAAGTGTGTGGGAATGAGATGTTGCTATTTAAATGTTTATAACTGTTTTTTTTTCTTAAAAATCTATCTCTAGGCTGCAGAACCCTATGATTCTTCCTAATCTGTCTTTCCTCTTGGTAGAGCCCGGGGAAGAGCGTGGCCCAGCCGTTGTCCCTGGAGAAGGCCAGGCCGCGCAGCCAGAGGTCCCTGCTGGCCGAGGGGGTGACCGGCGTGGCTCCCGGGGATCGGCCTCTCCCGACTTCTCGCTGTCCTCTGCCTCCACGAGCAGGTCAGTGGGAGAGCTGGGCCAGGGGCACAGGCAGGGCAGGGTCCAGCCCCACGGGAGGGCTCAGCTGTGCTCACGGGCTCCTCCTGCACCCTGCTCCTGCCTCCTCAGCTCCTTGAGGCATGCAGCTAAAGCACACCTAGAATTCACTTAGCAGTTCGTAATCCCAGGGCTTTGTGGTCACACACAGGGACCTTCCATGTCACCAGGCAGCACTTCAGCTGAGCTTTACTGCATTACTGCTGCTGTTCTCATCTGGGGATTGCTGGTAAATGTTCCTGTAGATACAGGGAGTGGAGTGGCTGGGGAGCCAGGACTGTGTGTGGTGAGTCCACTGCTTCACCTTCCCATCTGCTGGAAGTTTTTTTTGGAGAGGTCCCAAAATTGATGTGGTCCTGCTTTTTTAAGCAGTATAGCTGTAAGGACCTGTGGCCCCAGTTTCTGGAGGAAAGGTGAAAAAGCTATTGAAAACAAATACAGGGTAATTGGGTTTTGCTATGTGTCCAGAAGCAAGAGAGCTAGTCTTGCTATCTTGCTAATAACAGAAATGAGAGGAGAATGCAGGTCTGCATCACCGGGAATAAAAGGGTTTCCTGTGTTTTTAGAAGTGGGAGATAATCAGAGGAAGTGGCTGAAGGTCACCAGCTGAGCTAGGAGTGACATTTCTTTATTTTCCACCCCTTACACCCTTAATACTGTTTCTTCTTCCTTATTCTGCAAATACTTAAAGTAGTGATTGGCTTAATTATTGGTTATTAACAGAGCAATCTAACTGAAATATTTTTAACAGAAACCAATTTTCCTGAAGTAATTTTGGTTCACAAAAAGCTTCTAAGTCATCATGAGGGTTAAAGGGCTTTTGGCAGTTGCCATGAGGGTTCCCTTTCACAGAGGGAAATGTTGAACTGTGAGTGAAAGCCTAGGGAGACTTTGGAACGGGGAGATCAGCTTGGGGATTAGAGAGCATCAAACAGTAAATGTCTTTGTTTTACAGGATCAAACTTTGCTGCCTGCTTCCATTTACTTGAGTAAGTGGGAGCATACAGTAAATATTTGTCAGTAAACAGCAATATGCTGGCTGGCAGAGCTTTTGGGGAGGCAGGAAAGGGTCACTGTTTCCCTCTCAGAATATCACTGCATTTCTGTTTGACTTCAGACCTGTGTTATAGACCAATAAAGCCCTTCCCCTCCTGTGGCCTTGCCCCTCTGTGCTATCTGTGTCTTTCTGCCTGAACTGGTGCTGTAGAATTGATGAAGGCAGTAAATCAGTTTATTTGCTGCTCAGCGTGTAAGAAGCCTTTAAGGTGAGCACTGGACTAGATTTATCTCAGCTTCTCAGGATGTAAATGATGACGACAGCTTTTCTTTCCCCGTGGCCAGGGAGCTGTTCTGCTGCTGGCTCCTGGCTCACCCCCAGAGCTCTGGATTCTCGCAGAGCTCCCACGCTGCCATTCCCCGTGCCGGAGTGTCTCCTTTCAGGAGGGGGGTTAGAGCAGGTTCCCAGCTCTCTGTGGGACACACTGACCTGCAGGGCTTGGGTCACCCTCTGGCCTGGCTGCCCGGGCCAGGGGCAGCTGGAGAGGCCCAGGAGCTTTGGGCCATCCCACCCTGCAGCTTCTCCTCCTAGAAGAAAGACATATTTTGTCACTGTGTGGTTACTGTGGGGCTGGTATTTTGTTAACTGTAGTGAAATAAATCCAGGGCAAATCAAACAGGAATGATTTAGATGTTGATGGTTTTAGTAATATCGTGGTATTGTATCAAGTAATGATTTCTGAGGCTTGTGTTTTTCTGATAATGAGAGGGTATCCTTTGCCAAGAGTAAATGTTTTTCACATTGAAATGTCAAAGCTGGAAATATATTTGGAATTCCAAATGTACATGCTGTTTTCTTGCGAGGAGGGCACTTCTAAATGGAAGGCTGTGGTTCTGATGAATTAAAACAAAATGAGGATGCTGAGTAGCATATAGAATAAAACAGAAGAATCAGAATTTAAATGTTTGTTCTGCAAAAAGATGCTGCAAAGAAATCAGTGATTCTGCTGTTTTCTCCTTCATAAAGTTTGTCCCTTTTCAGTCTCATGTCAATACTTGCTAAGGGAATAGTTGGTCAAGATTAGAAATTCATCCATTGTACACTAATCACTGACGAACTGATATTATTCAAAGGTCTGTGCTAAACCAGGGAAAATGAGAATTTTACTCCTGCTGGAGAGTAGGTCCAGGCCAGGCGTGGAGGTTGTAGCAGTGCCCCAAATGTGCTTGTGCTCTGGAGAGACTGATGGTCCCACCAAGAGAGCAAACTGTGTGTTCAGATAAGCACCAAAGCACAGGCACGGCTTTGAAAGGGTAATTTCTCAAAGCTCTCAAGTCCCAGTTGCACAAAGCTTCCACAGGACTGCAGTGCTCCATATGAATAGTCCTGTGGTGTTCCTGGGACTGAAGCCAAATTTTACGCAACTACTTAAACAATAGGAAAATTAGAAAAGAAATCAGGAGGAACAATGATAAGCTAGTTAATGAACTATGTAAAGGAAATATCCCATTATATGTATTTTATATAAAGTTTTTAAAGCAAATTATTTTTTCTTAAAACTGTGTTCAAGACAAGCGTGGGTTCCCTATGACTAGAGCGAGACTTGAACAGCAGACAAAACCCAACACTGGCCTTGTCTGAGATGCTGAGGCACGGTCAGAATTTTGAAATCCTGGTGGGAAAGTGCTGTATCCACAGACAGTATAAAGCCCTGTGCTGCTGGAATACCCACAGTGACTACAGTGTCTGCCAGGAGGGGTTCATGCCCAAGGAAGAGGCCTCGTTTGCATTATATGGGGTGTTTTGGCAGTGAGTTTGGGAGCCATTGATCCAGATCTGGATTTAGCAGGTCCTTGGATTTATGTGCTTTTCATAATATGGGCTTCATCAGCAGAAGAAGAGGTAGAAGTAGGAGTGCACTGGATGGCAGCAGCCCTCTGAGATGGGTGATGTGGGTTTGGCAAAGCTGGCAGGATGGAGTGCTTGGAAACGCTGTGTGAGCTCCTCCTGGGCAGTCTGAGGCTGAAGGCAGCGTTGTCCTGCGCCCTGGCCATCGCTGTCAGATGAGAGAAGTGTATGAAAATGTGTTGATCAGTGCAATAATTGCCTTTTTTAGTTCTTCAGGACTTTTTTACTTAATAAATCTTGCACTGTTTTGGCTCAGAGTAGATGTATATCACAGTGTTAGACAGGGATCTCTGAATTTTGGCCTCAAATACGGGCTCATCGTGAAAGGATGATGATACTTCTCTGCTATGCTGTTGATTCATACTCCTCTTCCCAAAGCTGTGAGCTGTAACACATGGCAGGAGCTGTGAGGCTTGGTGGCAGAGTGCTGGGGACATTGCCAGGTAGAGCCAGCTGGGGGCCTGGATGGGCACGGTGGCAGCTCCTACCCACGGCCTGCCCAGGAGGACGTCAGGCCCTGCTCGGGGGTCCTGGCAGGGAGTGCTGCTGGGGCTTCAGCCACCACACACCACTGCTGCTGGCTCCTGAGGGAAACAGCCCAGGTAGATGCAGCAGAGCTTTCCCTTTTCCCAAGGCACAGCCCCAAAAGTGTGGTCTAGGGCTGCAGAGGGGGCCTGGAAAGAGTCAAGGAAAACAGCAAGGCTGTGGAACCTTGTTTGGTACAGACAAGAGCCCTCCACAGGGCCCTGGGCACAGCCAAGGCTGGCAGAGCTCTCCGGAGACAGGAGGATGAAGCCATGGGCACGTGGTCTGCAGAGGAGGTTCTGGAATGCCAGGAAGGAAGGTGGTGTGTTCACAGCTCATCTTGGCCACAACACAGAGCCTGGGCTGCTCCAGCTGCCAGCTCAGCCCGTTCCTTACAGGGGCACAGAGTGCAGGCAGGAATGCAAGAGGGAGAGAGCTGCTTTCCCTCCCCCCCTCCTGGGGACTGGGCACTCACCTCCAAATGGCAGGGGTAAAACGAGACGGGCTGGAGCTCATTTCTTGTGCCAGCATTGAGGGAAAACATGCCCAGAGCCTGGTCCACAGCACAGCACAGCACAGCACAGCACAGCACAGCACAGCACAGTACAGAGTGGATGGATGGATGGATGGATGGATGGATGGATGGATGGATGGATGGATGGATGGATGGATGGATGGATGGATGGATGGATGGATGGATGGATGGATGGATGGATGGATGGATGGATGGATGGATGGATGGATGGATGGATGGATGGATGGATGGATGGATGGATGGATGGATGGATGGATGGATGGATGGATGGATGGATGGATGGATGGATGGATGGATGGATGGATGGATGGATGGATGGATGGATGGATGGATGGATGGATGGATGGATGGATGGATGGATGGATGGATGGATGGATGGATGGATGGATGGATGGATGGATGGATGGATGGATGGATGGATGGATGGATGGATGGATGGATGGATGGATGGATGGATGGATGGATGGATGGATGGATGGATGGATGGATGGATGGATGGATGGATGGATGGATGGATGGATGGATGGATGGATGGATGGATGGATGGATGGATGGATGGATGGATGGATGGATGGATGGATGGATGGATGGATGGATGGATGGATGGATGGATGGATGGATGCTGGCTGTTCATGTGAGGCTGAGGAGGAACTTAATCTGCCTTAAAGTAAACCAATTCAAAGAGCCATTTGCTCCTCTCAGTTTTAGAACAAGACATGTCATTCACACTTACATCAGCTTTTTTCCCTCTATTTTAGGGTGGTGTGCTTATCTTAAATGAAAAAGCAGGGGGTGGTGGAAGTCAAACCCAACTGGTGGTCAAGAAAAGAAGAGCTGAGTCTTGGTTGGCTGTCTGTAAGGGATCAGGGAAACAAATCCTGCAGGATTATGGAGTTGAGGAATTGCCTGAGTCA
The DNA here is from genome assembly GCA_013396955.1 of Regulus satrapa. Taxonomy (NCBI): domain Eukaryota; kingdom Metazoa; phylum Chordata; class Aves; order Passeriformes; family Regulidae; genus Regulus; species Regulus satrapa. The sequence continues at coordinate 481,004 of VWZN01009842.1, read as the reverse complement.
CTGGAGCTGCAATTTTCCCAACATGGGGGCATGAATAAGGGTAGGATCACCCTGCCACAGGATGCTGGCTGCATCTTGAGCAGTTCAGGTGAAGAACTTTAATCGTTTTGGCTGTAAAAATTGACTCATCTGGAAATGATCTGTAAAACTGTGGGAGAGATCGGTTTCTGTTCTTTAGTTAAGAACAGGAAACCTGTTGTGGGAATTTGTCTGGAGTTTGGAGTCTGAATAAAGTCTGAAGGGGTGTTTAGCTGTGCCTGGATGCAATGTAGGCCGATACCTCTGGGGCATTGTAAAGGCAGAAAACACTGGAGAAATGAACAAAACAAGAACTAAATTCTGTGATCTGTTTGGCCTCTGCGGGCTAAAATTTATAGAAAAAACCCTTCAGGATGAGGCAGCTGTTTCTCTTATTTAATTAATAATCTTCAGATTAAAGGGTAATAATTTGATGCTAAGAAAAGGGAGGAGTTTTCTTCAGGGAAAGAGAAAGTTAATTTAAAACACATTCAGTTGGTGGTTGAAGTGGCTTTTGTTTAGCTGACAGTGTTTTTTGATAATTGTTTTTCAACTGTGGCATTTTTAAGGATTTCTTTTCTGTTTTAATTTTCAAGCACTTTCGTCCCTGGCATGTGTCAGAAAGGGCTGTAATTACCTCAGCTCCAAATCCAGCCTGCTCAGGTAACAGAAATTGATGTCTGGGGGAGCCAGGATGCAGAGCAGTGAGTGGCTGGCATGGAGCAGCGGGAGGCTGGAAGAGATCCTGAACCAAAGGGCTTGGAGCTGCAGCTGGAGGTTGAGAACCCTGCTCGGTCCAGCTACCGCAGCTCCTCGGCCTCGCCGCAATTAGGGCGGAGGAGTTAATTGGGTTCTGTGGGTCCAGTGGCCTCAAGGGCCCCTTCACAGCTCATGGGTAGGCCAAAGGTGGAGCTCGCCCCAGGACGTTTTGTACTTGGTTTAAAAAAGTTTTGGTAGGCCTAGACCATGGATTGCACATGTGAAATCTGAAGGCACGCTGCTGGTTTGAGCCTTAGCCAGATCGTTTCAGTTTTATTGTTCTGCGGTGACAAACGCGGCGGGTGATAAATGCTGCGGCTTGTGAGGCAGGGAAGTACATCATGTTCAGGCCTCAAACCTGTTCTTTTTCTATTTTAGGGACTAAAAGCACACAAATAGCCCTATGTCCTCCCCAGTTCTTTTTTAAAATGCAACTGGAACATCAGAGGGGTTTGGAAATATGATAACTCATTCCCTGGGCATCCACTTCGTGCACCGAAAATGAGCTTTTGATGGACTTCTAATTCTGAGAGTAAAAACAATGTTGACTTGCATAACTTTCCCCATCCAATTTTGGCATCTTTTTATCTGTATGACTGAATGTGCGTGTGTTGGAGGTTACTCTAACCTGGTGTTGTTTGTCCAGCCAAATTCCTGTTGGTTCTGTAGTTATCGCCACAGTAACAGCTGAGGACTCTCACTTCACAGGGGAGACAAAATGGCAAAGGGTGAAAAAAATCCTGCTGCCTTACAGAAATTTTATGTCACACTGATTTATTTCAGAGTGACTTTAAAAAAAGAAACTTTACCCCCCAAAACATCTTGCAGATCCTCTCCAGAGACTTTCTGGTGCCTGGGAATACAGAGGTGGTGTAGTTACCACCTACCAGACATAAACATAGAATTGTTTTGTGCGTTAAATAATGATAACGAGACCCCAGGGATAACTGAAAATGAAGTGAGACAGAGATAGCAGTTTCTGGACTGTGCTGTGGGTTGATGTTATTTCTTATTGCTGTCGCAGTGGAGGTGTTGGTCTCAGCCAAGTCGAGCCCTGCATTGCTGTAGGTGTTGCTGAAATAATTTCCATCCCTTTTATTGTCCCTTTCAGCACCAATTCGGACATTCTGGCAGATGTGGAAGGCTCTGAGACGTGTTCAGCGTCCTCTGACAGGTGAGTAAAATATCCAAGAGCTGAAGTCCTTGAGGGATGGGTTTAGGTCTGTAGTTTGCAGTTGGTGGAATCCTGGAGAAGGAAGTGCCTCAGGTAAGTTGGATTCTTGGAGAAACCCCACAGTTCCAGGAAACACAGCTTGGTCACTCAGTGTGGAGCCTTGAAAATGATACCTGGGTCCTCCAACAATCCACAGATGCCCAATTGAATATCTTTATACCAAGTGATATATTAAGTATATATTTTAATTTTTAAAAAATGAGGAAATGGCTTTTTTATGGAAAATTAAATCTCATAATCTATTACATTTGAAAATTCCATTGTTGACAGAGCTGTAGGCGCTAGATGGAACATGCTGGAATTGAGCATCCGTTTTGATTTACGTCTGTTTGAAGTTAGAAGAGGTTGCTTAAAAATGTTAAAATCCTGGTTGTTCAAATTTCGAAGTCTGCAAGTGTCTGAATCATGTTTGTGTTTGCCATATGCAAACCCCTGTGGAGGGAGTGGGAGAGCTGGAGGCAGCCCTCGGCTCGGCGCTCTGGGAATGTGTTCCATGGCGCCGCCAGAGTCCCAGCTGGGGCTGACTGCTGCCATTCACTGGGATCTCCCTGGGGTGCCTGAGGCTCCTGGGGATGCAGGGGGTGCATTTCCATCACGGTGCAGCTCTGAAACTCATCTTGTTCCTGCCGCTATCTTCAGTGTGCATCTGCTGGGAGTCAGCAGATGGGGACTTGAGCATCTCCGAGATTTCCATTGTTATTTTCAGTTGTGATTTCCCAGTTTAAGACAAATTAATAGTCCCTGCAGGATGGATTCAGCCTAGCAGATGGTATAAAACAGAGTGCACTTAAAGGGAATGTTTAATTAGCAAAAGTTGTAGACAGATTAGCGGCATCTTTCATGTCAACACTATGTGGAATTTTAGGCTCCAAGGCTGAATGATGAAAATCAGCTGCTTCATTTACATACAGCTAGTTTAAGAATTTCTTCTTCAAAATTAACTGTGACTAAAAATAAAACAGTTGTTGAGTTTTCTGTGGAGAATACTTTGTCCATAAATGAGGAGAGTGCCTGGCAAGGCGGCGGGCCCCAAGCGCTCCTTTGGGGGTAACGCTGACCAACCTCTCCTCCTGCTTCCAGGTGTCTGTGCCCCAAAGTGCCCTTTCTGTTAGAGCAGCCTTACGGTTTTACCAGTGCCACGGGTTGTCCTCACTTATGAACAAGGAATCTGGGGGGTTGCTGCTGTTCCTTGAGTTCCAAGCTGGGGACAGAAGGAGAGGCATTGTGATGACCCTGTTCCTGCGGGCTCAGGGGCTAAGGGATGATTCACGGTGCTGGCGCCTTCTTCAAATGACAGAGAAATATTTCTCTCCCCAGCTTGGAAGTGTTCAAGGCCGGGTTGGCCAGGGCGTGGAGCAGCCTGGGGTGGTGGAAGGTGTCCCTGCCCGTGGCAGGGATGGAGCAGGATGATCTTTAAGGTCCCTTCCCATGCCAGCCCTGCCGTGATTCCCCATCACCTGTAACGGGAACGTGTGCAGCTTTTTCCTGCTGCTCACAGTGCTTCCCCACAGCATCGCCGTGTGCTGTGCTTAGGGCTCTGCAAACCCCTGTTCCCCTTCTCTCTTTTTCTCCCCCAGCAGCAGCTCCGTGGCTCTGACAGGCAGCAAGAGGAAGGTGCGTCGGGTGCCCAGGAACGATGGAACGATGCCCCAGGGCAAGCGCAAGAGGAGCTAGTGCTGCAGGAGTGCCTGAGCCCCCGGCTGGCAAACAGCCCCTGGCCTTTTCCCCGTTCTCACAGTACCTGGCTACTGAGTAAAATCCTCTTTCCACATCACTGCCATCCCAGCTGCCTTAATGACTGGGCTGGTGGGGTGCCCACAGCCCTGTGGGCCACTGCTGGCTGAGGTTGGGCACAGAGTGCCCGAGCCCTGCGGGAGCCTGGCCTGGCTCCTGTGCCCAAGTTCCCTTGCTGGTGCAGCACCTGGGGCTGTGTGCTGCCTCCGTCCCTGCTTGCCTCCTGTGGAAGCCTCATCTGCCCTCCTGCAAGCAGCTGCAGGACAGTGTTTTGTTTGGGGGTGGGCACAGCCAGGAGCAGGAGGCGCTGAGGAATGTGGGCTGATTCTGTCCTGCACTTACAGGCTTTTTTATATATGTCTGCATAAACTTACTCAGCATTACGTGTCGTTATTTCAGTTTGAAATCCTGAAACTGGAAAGAAGTCTGAAGGTTGTTGGACGTGAAATATTGTAGCTTTCAAACAAATAGTTACACTGAGAAGTCTGATCCTCCTTAGGAGGTGGTGGCATTTTGTGATGCAATAAAGCAGTGCAAGAAAATGAAGGAAATGCAAGAAACCTGAACACCAGGGAAGGCTTTGAAAAACAAGGCTTGTAAGCAAAATATGAAAAATACTTCAGGTGTTTTTGCTGAGCTCTGAATTGGTCAGAGCCTGTCAGTGGGAGCTTGGCAAAGAAGACACAAAGTCTGGGTAAGATTAAAGGGTTGTTGTGTCTTGACTTCAGACCATAGCTGGGATTCAGAAATAGTCCTCCTCAAGCCATGGTTCCCAGGAATATTTGTATTTGAAACAGGCTAAATTGTGGCAGATATAAATTATTTTAAGTGCATGAGATGGAGAGATGCAGAGGCAAAGCAGAAATCTGGTTGTGTTGATTTGGTTATTTTTCTACTAAACATTTTGAAAGACCGTAATTATTGATGTCTGCTTTAGAACTGCCTTTGGCTGGTGAATGGTAATAATATTGTAAATGAAGGGCTATAATATTTTATAAAGGGCTTTCTCCAGGGGCTTGCAAGGCAGCTGCTGTTGTGGCAGGGAGGGCCCTGGTGTGGGGACGCCGAGGCTGGTGTGGCTGCAGGTAGTGCCATTCCCACTGGAAATGAGCTGCAGAGCCACGCTGCCACGGGAGCCCTGGCAATTCCTGGGGGCAGGAGAAGGGGGAGAGCAGCTGGCATGTTGAATATGGGCATGAATCAGACTGGCTTGCTGACAACCTGTGAAGATTAATTTTTTTTTTCTATCACTTAACTGTTGTCATCACCGTTTAAAGTCCAAATTGGTGCCCTCTGCCTGAGATGGAGCTTTTCCCCTCTCTTTGTTCAGGGCTGTGGGTTTGTGCTGGAGGAGGGAGGTTTGTGGGGCTGACAAATGTCAGTGGGGTGTGTGGCCACGAGGCACCGTGGCCAAGGGGCAGGGAGAGGCTGGTGGGGCAGACACACTGGGCACTGTGGAGGCTTAGGAGAAAATGTGGGTTTGAGGGTCTGATGCCTCATTCCCGTCCTGACAGAGGGGGTGTCTGGGCAGGATCCGGCCCCTCCTGCCAGCCCAAGGGCCAGCCCCAGCCCCAGGCAAGTGCCAGGGTGCTGCCAGGTCCAGCCTTTGCCAGCAGTGGCTGCTGATCCCCTGGGTGCCGTCAGTGATCCTTGGGTCCCACCGGCCCAAGATTCACAGGAACTGCATAACATAAGGGAAAGAACAACAGGGAAGGAAACACAGTGTCCTGCCCCCGCTGTCCTGTCCCCTGGGCAGCTCTGCGCCTCGTCAGCGAGCCAAGGGGCCAGGGAGCAGCCAGGCCGGGACACAGCTGGGGCCAGAGGAGCCGAGGCAGTGCTGGCAGTGCTGATGCACAGGGTGCTGCTCCAGGGCCCTGCTGGGGCTGGGCACGGCCCCAGCGAGGGGAAAACCCCACCACGGGCTTCTTTGGGTCAGCGCTCACGGGGTTCCTGCGTCCTCCTGACACCTTTTCACTGCTTGATTGTGACTGAGGTTTGTCACATCACCTGCAGCTGGGCTTGGCAGTGAGGCTGTGAGTCCCAGGGAGCCTTTGTTTCGCCCTGCTGCCCGGGCTGTGGGGTCCTGGGGGCCCTGCATCCCACCCTGCTCTGGGTCCAGCCTCTGCAATTCCCAGAGTGGATCCCAGGCAGACTGCCCAGGGCTGCGGCTCCCTGGAGAATCGGGAGTGGGACAGCAGCTCCCAGGGGATGGGTACTGGCAGCCAGGGTGGTGCTGGGCTGCCCTGGAAAGCCTTGGGAAGGGCAGCTTTGGGCAGGGACTCTATTCAGGAGGAAATTAATTTAGTCATGGAGCCGTCCCTCAGGCTGGGGCAGAAGGGCAAAAGTGGAAACAAAATAATCAAAAAGTAGAAATGTCCCGTTCCCCCAGCCCGGCTGCAGAGGCGTGAGAAAGGCAGCGGTCCTGGGAGTGGGGGAGAGGCCGCAGCAGAGTGACCCTGCTGGACATGGGCCTCCCTGCTGGCTCCCACCCCGTGTACCCTCTGGAATGAGCAGGGCTTAAACAGGAGTTTGGGGCACAGGGGCATCACCTGGCTTTGTTTGGCTTTGCAGATGTCAGGGAGTTTAAAATAAAAAATCTTTTGGTTGAAGGAGGGTCTGTTTTGATAGAAGAACAGGGATTCTGGAATTGGAACACCTCACACAAACAGGAATGGAAGATGAATCACAGTTATCTGCTGGGCAAGCCCAACACCAGGATCTGCTGCCCACAAAGAATAATCGTGGTTCTGTCCCACCTGGCTTCACAGGAGCCAAAGGGCCTGAATTCAAAGTGATTTGGACAAATTGGTGAGCTGGCTCCCAAACAACCACGTGGAATTAAATAAAGAAGAGGATGAATTACCAGCTTCAGGAAGGAGAAGGTAAACACATTAGTGCAAATGGGAAGTAATTAGCGAGGCAGAAAAGTTTGTATAAACGTGGCTGGGCTTCATTTCTGTAGTGAGAGCTCACTGCTCTGGTTAAATATTTGGCCCCACAGAGGCATTCCTGGAGCTGGGCTGGGGGTTTCTTTGCAGGTACGTGGTGGGAGAGAAATGGGGACTGTGGAAACGCCCTCGCCCATGTGGGCATTCCCAAACACATCTGCTCAGATACTCACATACTGAATTACCCTAGGACTGCAGCCTCCTTCGTGCAACTTGGCTAAGACTTTGTTGTAGCAAACAGCACCAAGCTTGATTCCCTTTCCTTTATGTATCTATGCAAATAACTAGAATTTGCATATGGACGTATATTAAAACAGACAATATTTTTGTTTTGCTTTGGCTCTTCTATCTTTACTGAACGAGTTCTCAGATCTTGCTATTGATCTTTTGTTCAAATAGAGAAGTGCCTCACTCTTCTGCACAGTGGCATCGGTGCAGGTTGCAGGCAGTGCTGTGCCTGGCATTAACGGGGTGATCCTTGCCTGTGACTGGAAGGGTTTAGAATAGCCCAGGTGCCAGGAGGTGGCACTCGGTGTGTCTGCTGCAGGTGGGAATCCCAGTGCCACGGGCAGCCCTAGGGCTCTGCGTCCCTCCAGCTCTGCTTTGCTTTGTTCCTGATGGTGAGAGAGAGTCCAGGGCGCTGCAACGAGCAGCTTGAAGTTACACACAAATGTAGCGATCCCCCCCAAAATAGTGAGATGATTGCATCATCTCCCAACAGCTTGAACCTGAATCTGTGGGTTGTTAAAATCCATATGGATACAAATTCCAGCTTTATTATCCCAGCTCCTTACTCCCGGGGTCTGGGCGGGCTCGATCGGGTTTAGGGGCTTTGAGGCCACAGTGGGATGAAGCAAGGAACATTTCAGCACAAACAGGGTCCTGGGGAGCCCTGCACACCCCCGGCTCCTCGGGGAGGTGCTGGGGAGAGCCTCTGTCACCCTTGGCTGGGCTGGGCGGGGCAGCGTGGGCAGAGGGGAGCAGGGAATTCCCTGCAGAAACCCCAGCTGTCTGCCCTGGGGGCTCTGCCCAGCCCGAGTGCACTGTCTGGATGATAGGATCGGCAGGATCCACAGCCCGCTCTAGTCTGAATGGTTGATTTGATCAGAGCTGCTGTTGCTGTGTCCCAGGGCTCCCCGGGCAGGAGGTGGCATCCCAGTGTGCCTGGGGATGGTCTGCACGGGCCTGGGGGCTTCATGGGCAGTGCCAGTGCTGGTGGGAATGGAAATGTGGACTGGCTCAATGCCAGGAAATTCAGGCTCTTTTTCCAGGATTTGGCTCCCAAAGCTGGATGAGCCTGACTCCGGCTCCAGTGCTGGTGTGGCCTGGAGGCCATGGGAGCAAAAGGCAGTGGATTTCAGTGAGTTGGGGATTCAAAGGAAGTGGTTTGAATCCCATAAACCTTTCAGGGACATGACGTGAGAGGTTCTCTAACACTGAGTAAGTTTAGTGTGCTCCCAGATAAACCAGGGAAGAGAAAAGGAAATTATCTTGATGTGTACATGAACTCGTGTAAATTCTCTTTCTGCTGTGAATACTTCATAGAACTCAAGACTGGAGCATCCGAGTTGATCCTTCCTTCTTCCTTTGTCTATGTACACAAGTCAGCTTCTCTGGCTCCTTTTCCCCTCCCAGTAATATTCTGATGACTCAGTTTCCAAAACCTTTCCCAGCCATGGCACGAGTCTGGCAGCCAGGTTGTGTGCTGGGCCAGAAATTCTGGGACTGAGAATGGGCTGCAGAGTTTTTCCTTTTTTTTTATTTTTTTAAATTGTGATCAATCTGAGGACTAGGTGGATTTGTTTGTTTGGTTGGTTTTGGTTTTGGTTTTTCAGCTAACAAAAATAAATACTGTGGCCAGAGGATGGTGCAGGTAGGGGATGTGATGGATCAGCATTGCCAGGAATGTAACTCTCACCTGCATCTGAACACAGTCTGGGCTGCTTTATGTTACCCCTATCACTGAACTCAATAACAAAAGGAATTCTGTCTATGGGTTTGGGACCAAATAATTCTGTGCATTGCTGGTATTTCTATGTTTTGTCTCCAAAGCCTTGTTTCCTTTGGAACAGAACATTTTACAATATTGATTCCTCATTTTTCTGGAAATTGGCACACCAGCTGGTGAGCCATGGAGGAACTGGAAATCACACTTGAGAATTTACTCATGTGCACATTTAAGGAAGACATGGAAAAGTTGTAATTTGCTGTGCTTTAGTGTAGTCCCAAGCCTGATTTAATGCCCACATTAAATGGGGCATTTATGGTCTGTATTAAAATCACAGATCTTTTCCATGAGGATGTGTCCATGGCACTGCTCACCTCTGTGGTTTTAGTAGATTGACTGGGGTTAGGCTTCCTGCAGGCTGAGTGCAGGAGGTGAGGGCTAGGAAGAAATTCTAGGCTGAAGAGAAATTCCCATGCAAGAGCAGGCAGGTACCGTGTCGGGGCTCTGCAGCCTGCAGCCATGCACGAGTTCACAGCGGCTGCAGCTCCAGCTGCGGAGCTCTGGCCAGGCCTTGATTTTTTGCCAGACCTCTTCTGTCCTGGGGACCATAAAGTTGTGATTCCAGATAGCTATTGGAAAACCGGCTATTTCAGATCCAGCAGTAAACTGAAATGCAATTAAATTTAGCTTTATTTAGTGTTTGTGCTTCTGATTATCCCAAAGCATGTATTTTTAAAATAAAAATGTTTCCAACTCTGTGGCATCATTGAACGTTTAAAGCTGGAAGAAGTAGGGGATGACTCAGAAAACCCTTTGGTTCTCACAGGATTCTTTGCTTCAGAATCACGTGTGTTTGGGTTTTAGCTGTGGAGCAGCTGCAGCTTTGCCTGAATAAGGACTGAGGGGCTGTAAGGGGCCACCAGTGTCTCTGGCTGTTGGGGGGCCACTGTCTGGGGCAGGGCACGGGGAGCTCGATGTTGTCCTGAGCCCGCCCAGTCCCCAAATTTCAGGCCCCAGGCGTGCAGTCCTCACTGAGCTGCTCCTGCACTCCAAGCCAAGGCAGAGCGTGGCCCAGGACGTGCCCTGGGTGCGGTGTGGCATTGGCGTGGGGACAAACAGGGCCAATCCTGCGACGATCTTCCCCAGGCGAGCACCTGGGCCCCCTTGCTGCCATCAAATGCATTTCAGAGTTGCACACCAGTCCTGGAGGTGCTCAGCGGCACAGGGGCCGCTGGGCTCTTTCCTGGGGCTTCATGTCTGTTCTGGAAAGGGACCTGGGCTCTGTGCAGCCGAGAGGACCCTTCACCCAAGGCCAGGGAGGAGCAGGAGCTGCTCTCCCTCACCTCAGGCACCACCTCACAGCTGCTGCTGCCACACCTGTGTCCCCAAGGACATCCCTCAGTGCCTGCAAGATGCTCAAGGAACTGACCAGAAGCCAAGGGCAAACCTTTCCTTGCCTCCACTGAGCCAGGATTTCACCCCAGTGATCTCGTCCTCAGAACTCTCCCCAAACCAGCAGAACAATAAAAAAAGCCATGCACGTGGTGAGCTGTGCTCCGCAGCGATTCCCACAGCAGTTTTATTGCCTGAAGGAGGAAGAACGTGAACCCTGGAGGGAAGAACGTGCCAAAGTAACATTTCTACATTTTGCATGGAGCTAAAGCTTCCCAAAAATATTAACAAATATCTGCAGGGATGTTTGTTCAGGGTCTAAGGCTGGGCTGAGGAGGATTTGAGATGTGACTTGAAGTGGGGAGCAGAGGGTCGTGATGCTGGGGCCCTTCAGGGCTACTGGCCTGAGGGGAGAACTGGGAGGGTTCCATGCTCTTCTGAACATCCCCACCTGCACTTTCAGGTTCTGGATCCCTTGTAGAGAGCCTGAAAGCGGGGACAGCCGCTGAGTCGTGCTGATGAGCTGGTGCCAAACGGTGCCACTCATCGCTACCTCTCCTTCTTTTATAGAAACAATACTCAGAAATCTTCCTCCTGAAAGAAAAGGGTAGCTCTTGGTGGGTGTGTCAACCGCCTGAGCCTGCTCCTCGGACCGGGATGGCACCTGCGGGGGACCTTCCCTGGGCATCCTGCGACGGCAGCTCCGTGCTGGGCTGACCCAGCCCGGGGGCTCTGGGCTAGCGGGGGCTCTGGGCTAGCGGGGGCTCTGGGCTACCGGGGGCTCTGGGCTGCCGGG
>VWZN01009842.1:454478-469812 GCA_013396955.1 Regulus satrapa | reverse complement strand
TCCTGCCCGCTCCTGCCCGCTCCTGCCCGCTCCCTGCCCGCTCCTGCCCGCTCCTGCCCGCTCCTGCCCGCTCCTGCCCTCGCCCTGCCCCAGGCTCGATGCGGGCCGGCGCTGGCCATGGAGAAGCTGTACCTGGCGGGGAGCAGCACCTGGACCATCAACAGCTCCCTGGGGAACGGCAGCCTCCGGCTGGAGAACCTGAGCGCCGGCAGGAACAGCACCGCCGACCCCCTGAAGAGGAACGAGGACATGGCCAAGGTGGAGGTGACAGTCCTGTGCCTTATCCTGTTCCTCGCCCTGACCGGCAACCTGTGCGTGCTCCTGGCCATCCACACCACCCGCCACAAGCACTCCCGCATGTACTTCTTCATGAAGCACCTGAGCATCGCTGACCTGGTCGTGGCCATCTTCCAGGTGCTGCCCCAGCTCATTTGGGACATCACCTTCAGGTTCTACGGGCCAGACTTCCTCTGCCGCTTGATCAAGTACTTGCAGGTAGTGGGAATGTTTGCTTCCACCTACATGCTCCTGCTGATGTCCCTGGACCGGTGCTTGGCCATCTGTCAGCCACTGAGGTCCCTGCACAGGAGAGCTGACCGGGTCTCTGTCCTCCTCACCTGGCTGCTGTGCCTGCTGGTCAGCATCCCTCAGATCCACATATTTTCTCTAAGGGATGTGGGGAATGGGGTTTATGACTGCTGGGCAGATTTCATCCAGCCCTGGGGACCAAAGGCCTATGTTACCTGGATCACCCTCATGGTCTATATCATCCCCGTGTTGATGCTGAGCATCTGCTATGGCTTAATCAGCTTCAAAATCTGGCAGAACGTGAAGCTGAAGACGGCTCACGGGCCCAGCGTGGGTCTGGGCTCAGGCTCCCGCGGCGGGATGGTGTTTGCCAGGGTCAGCAGCACCAGGCTCATCTCGAAAGCCAAGATCCGGACGGTGAAAATGACCTTTATCATCGTGCTGGCGTTCATCGTGTGCTGGACTCCCTTCTTCTTCGTGCAGATGTGGTCTGTGTGGGACACCAACGCCCCGCAGGAAGGTACCGCTCCCCTCCCGCGCCCTGCCGGGCTTGGACGGCTCTGCTCGGGCACAAACTGCTCGGGCTGGGGGTGGGCGGATGGGAGGGAGACGGCACAAAGTCCTGAGCACGGAGAAACCCCTGACGGGCGCAGCTTCCCCGGGCCAAGGGCTGCCGGAGCTCCGGCAAAGCTCGGGCGGCTGCGGCGCGGGGGTCGGGCAGTGCCGGTGGTGGTGGCTGTCCCCGGGTGGCCACTGTCCTGCAGGGTGGCTGTCCCCGGGTGGCCACTGTCCTGCAGGGTGGCTGTCCCCGGGTGTCCCCGGGTGCTGGAGGTCCCACCCTCCCTGCTGGGACGTGCGGGCTGTGTGGGAGCTCAGGAGAAAGCTGCTCAGCCTGACTTCCTTTCCTTTATGGTATCGTTTTTTCCCAGTGACTTTTTGCTTTCTACTCTTGGCCTCTTCTCCCTCTCCCGCTCCCTCCACCCCGGGACTATGCTGCTGTTAGTCTATCTCTGACTGGAGCACGGTTTCCGTAGAAAACCCCTGATTTATGAGCAAAACCTTTTCCTGAAGATGTGGTGTCACAGATTTGCCATGTTTTATATTTGGGCTGCCTGTTCCTGTTGTCGCCGAGGCTGCAGAGAGAACAGAACGTGTCACCCTCCGCGGTGTGACATGGCTGGAGCTGTGCAGGTCTGTGCTGTCCCTCGGCAGATGGGAGAACCACCGGGGAGACCTTAAGCAAAAACTTCTCACGTCTTTGCGAGGTGGGAGAAAGGGCAGAAAAGTGCACCCAGGGACGAGAGAGCCTTGGATAGAGTGACCCAGGCTTAGCAGAAGTGCCGAGCCTGCGGCTGCCAGAGAGCGAGGAGGAGCTGCTGCCTCCCTGCCCTGCCCTGCCGCGGCACGGGGCGGCTCACAGGGCCCTGGGAGAGCTGCTCAGCCCAGCACTCTGCCCCTCCCAGCTGCACAGGTACCCCATGGAAAACCCACAGGGTGCCTCTGTTCCCCGGGCTGGCCAGGGAGCCGCAGCCGGGCGGGCGTGCTTTGCCTCTCCTGCTTCTCTCCGCTCCATTTATTTCAGGAGAAGTGGAATGTGCTTTATGCACTTCCCTGGGTGCTCCAGGGGTTTTCCACCTGATTCTGGCTCGTCAAAACTTCCAGTTCCTAGATGGGCTCTGGGGTGAAGCAGCGGCCCTCCCTAGTGCTGTATTTTAACCCTGCAATTTTGAGGGCTGACCCTCCCTTCCCGGCCCACAACCCTCAGCAGCACCCAAATCTCTGCTGGCTTGCTGACCCTTGATGGACAGGATTTGTCCATCCCAGTCATTCTGGCTGTGTGGGGAACCTTTCCCTTGCTCGCCCTGTGCAGTAAACCTTGAAGCCCTTTTCCCTTTCCCTTTCCCTTTCCCTTTCCCTTTCCCTTTCCCTTTCCCTTTCCTTTTTTTCCTCCTGTTTTAAGGTACTGAGGGATCTCCAGCCCCACCGAGTGTCCCACACTCCCACCTCCATCACGTTCCTGTTTTTGGGCAGCCCGTGGCTGTGGTGCAGGGTGGGAGCTCTGCCAGGGCTCTTGCTGGAGGCTTTCGTGGCAGAGGAAGAAAAAGCCTGGGGTGGATACGAGAGCTGGGAGACCCCAGCCCTTCCTCCCAGGCTCTCCTGGTCCTTGCTGGCTGCCCAGAGACATGAGGGGGCAGCACAGTCAGCCCTCTCTGCAGAGGACACGGCCTTTGCCTGCAGCATTCCCACAGCCTTGTCCTGATCCCAGATCCCTTCCCCGAGCTCGAGTGCTGTGGCCAGGAGCACGGTGGGGTGCAGGAGAGGTGTTCCCCGTGTTGGGAAGGGGCCGTGGCTGTGCCTCACCTCAGCTGTGTGGGCACGGGAGGGCAGGGTGTCCCTGGGTGCCAGTGGCAATGGGGGCAAGGCTGCAGCCCAACGAGCAGCCCTGGGCGGCTGGCCAGGCAGCAGAGAGCCCCCTTAGGTGGCCACACACACCCAGGCCTCGTTAGGTGGGTTGGAGCTACACCTTATGCTCCAGGTGCTGGTTTAAGCACCGGGGAGCCTCCACAGAGCGCGGGGTGGAAGGAGGCTCCTGCTGCACACCCTTCACAGGGAACACCCGCGGGGTTCAGGCTCAGAGTCAGAGCTGGCTCAAGGACAGCTCACCTCACCCAGCAGCAGGGCTGGGAAGCACCAGGACTGTTCTGTCTGTCCCTTCACCTCGGGCAGGTGCCTGACACGTGGCCATGAGCGATGGCCCCAGACAGCGCGTGGGAACTGGGGAGCCCCTCATCCCAGCCCACTCCTGCACGGGGTGTTTGCAGCAGAGCCCCCCAGCCCTGCTCGGGCACAGCCTGCACCTGTGTCCACCGCTCCGGCCATCCCCAGGAGCTGGGAGTGCCCGGGGACAGGGGCTGTCCTTGGGGGACAGAGCTGGCTGGCTGCAGCCCCCCTCGGGGGGCTCTGGTGTTCCAGCCAGGCAGTGATCCACCCTCCAGACCTGCCCTGCAGTAAGCTCCCTGAAATTCAATTTGCCTTCTGCAGAGAGGGAAGAGCTGAGTCAGCCCTGGCTGGGTGCTTTCAAGGGGGCAGAAACACTGTGATGTATTTCAGGTCTAGTGCCTGGGATTTGTAACCACTTTGCGTGGAAGTATTTTTTAGCATATGCTTGAAATTAAAAGAAGTTGGAGCAGACATCACAAGAGCAGGAATTACGCATCCATTGGCTGAAGGTGAATTTGGAAGCTAGCATTTATAGTCACATTTCTTCACTGGTCTAAAAACTGCCAGTGAATTTTTGCAGAGGCACAAAGGAGGCAGGAACAGCCAAACCAACCACGTTCACCCTGGCTGCTGCCGTGTCCTCTGCGAGCAAAGGGGCTGACGAGATGAGCTGCAGCCCAGGGAGCAGATAAAGGCTCCATCTCCACGCGCAGCCATTCATGTCCCCCGTTGTCCAGGAGCCATGGCAGCTGCCAGTCCCCCCATCCCCTTGTCCCCAGAAGGTGCCGATCCAGCCCCTCCGGTGGGACAGTCGGTCCTGGGGACAGAGCAGCAGCCAGAGACTCGCTGTGCTGGCACGGCCCTGGCACCAACCCCCATCGCCGGGGGTGCCAGGCTCCCGGCTCATCCGTGGTATGGGAATGGCCGTCCTCTTTCCTGGCAGAGCACTGCGTGGGGAAAATTAATTTGGGGGAAAGAAAGATGACTGGGGAAAGGCGCTGGGAGAGCACCGGGCAAAGGGCTCAGATGGGGCCGGGCTGGCGGTGGGGACGGCCCAGGAGCAGGGGACGCCCAGCAGCCTGGGGACCGTGTGTCCCACAGCGCGAGGGCTGGAAGTCGAGAGCCCGTCCCAGAGCAGCCCCTGGTGTGGAAAACGAGCCCCGGCCTCTGCTCGCTCCCAGTCCTGCTCTTCACACGGCAGCTCCGCAGGCCACGGTCCCTTGCCCTGCCAGGGGCACCGTGCAGGTGCTGCTGGCAGCTCCTGGGCAGCGCTCCGGGTACCGCCGGCGGGGCAGCAGCTCTGGCGGGGAGAGGGGCCGACCCCGAGCTGCTGGAAGTGAGCCTCGGCCCCTGGCCTGCAGCAGCTCCCGTTTCCCGAGGTGTTCCCTGGCGGGGAGGGGGTGGCAGCACCCGGCAGACCGTGCCGTGCCCTGACAGCGCCGTGCCTCTGTCTCGCAGCCTCCCCCTTCATCATCGCCATGCTCCTGGCCAGCCTCAACAGCTGCTGCAACCCCTGGATCTACATGCTCTACACCGGGCACCTCTTCCACGACCTGATGCGCCGCTTCCTCTGCTGCTCCACGCGCTACTTGAAGTCGCGGCCGGCGTGCGAGCTGGGCAAGAAGAGCAATTCCTCCTTCTTCGTCCTCAGCTGCCGCAGCACCAGCCAGAGGAGCTTCGTGCAGCCGCCCGCCACGTGAGGCCAGCGCCAGCCGCGACCTTGTGCCTCTGCTGAGCTGCCTCCGGTGCTTCCCTGTGGAAAGCTGGACTGGGAGGGTCTATAAATAGGTGTACATATGGCTGTAAGCATGTGCAGAGGGCGTTATTTACCTGAGACGGGAGCGGGGAGGAATTCTGTGTCCAAGCTTCAGCGCTGCCTGCGATTAGACAGCAGGAGCCCTCTCCTGAGCCCAGACCCTGACACCAGTGGCTTAGGGATGCCACCAGGAGGGACGAATGGTCCAGGGCTGCTGGGCCAGGTGTGATGCATCCCTGGGGATGGAGGGGGTGGCTGCAGCGCAGGGTGTCACGCCGGTACATGGCTGGCAGGGTGCAGCAGGATCCCGCAGGAGCCCGGCCTGGCACCGTGCTCAGCACAGGAGCACTCGCTTTGCCTGCAGCCTGTGGGGCAGAGGCAGCCCCAGCCCTGCAGCCCTGGAGCCCCGCAGCCCCGCAGCCCCGCAGCCCCGCAGCCCCGCAGCCCCACAGCCCCGCAGCCCTGCAGCCCTGCAGCCCTGCAGCCCCGCAGCCTTGCAGCCCCACAGCCCCGCAGCCCTGCACTGTGCCTGCCCTGCACCGTGCCTGGGGCACAGACAAGGGCACCTGAGGGGCAGCAGGGCCCAGTCTCGAAGGGGACAGCGCTGTTGCCCACCCCAGCTCTGCACCCTGTGCCCAGAGGGGCTGTGCAGATGGTCACCAGGAGCCTGGAGCACGGCTGGGGCCAGGGGTCTGGGCAGTGACGCCCTGGCCAAGGGTGCTGAGCAGCTCCTGCCCAGGTGGGTGTGTGGGATGTGGGATGTGGATCCTGCCCGGGATGTGGGATGTGGATCCTGCCCAGGTGGGTGTGTGGGCTGTGGCTGGGCTCTGGCAGGGACACTCCTGCCAGTCCCCAGGCTTGGCTCTGGGGTCAGCGCAGACCCCACGGAGGCTCCCAGGGCTCCAGGGCCATTCGCTTGCTCCACAGCGCATGGGGCATGCTCCCAGCATGGATTTTTATTGGAAACAAGTACTGTAAATAAAGTTTTCTGACTGTGTCTGGTGGAAGGCGGGAGGGGGGCGTGGGGGCAGCGCTGGGCTGAGGGCACCGATGGGAAGCCAAAGCACAGCAGCTGTGCTCCTTGCCAGGGGTGCCCTGCAGCGCTGCCCAGCACGGGGGCTGCAGCCAGCGGCACAGAGCTGCCTGGGACACGGGCACACAGCTGGGGCTCCCCAGCTGATTGGCCTTTCGTGAAGGGAATGAACATGAAAAATGCATTTAAACGTGTCCTTTATTTCTTCACTGTAACCAGCAGGTCTATCTGTACCTTTCCTGTCCTGACATTCCTTTGATTTTTTTTGGTGGAAGCTCCAACTGAGCTCTCAGCACATTTGCTGACTGGTTGAAATCCTCAGGACACCATAGAACATTTTCCTCCCACGTCGTCCTTCCTTCTCCTTGAGAGTCACAAACTCCTGCACAAAACTCTCCTTTTCTGGGGAATTTGAGGCCTGGTGCCTCCTCCATCGGCCGGGGAGGAACAAGGACCAGGCGATGATGGATGTTACCAGGACGGATGCACAGAGAAGAGAGGGAGCTTTGGGACACACAGGGAATTGCCCTCCAGCCCTGGCTGCAATTTCTGCTGCTGGCTGGGGGTCAGGCAGGCCATGTCCCACACCTGGAGATGCTGCAGCCGAGGGTGCCATGGCTGAGCTCCTGCACCATCCCCAGGCTGCGGCAAGCGGGGACCGGGAGAGCAGCTGCGGGAGTGTCCCAGGCGAATGCACTGCCAAAAAGCTTTTCAGGAGGGTCAAAAGTGAAACAGAGGTGCTGACAAGTGAGCAGTGTGTGCCCCAAGTGTTGAGAGCCCAGGGAGAAATGTGGTGGGGACATCAGGATTTCAGGGTTTTTTGGGTTCAGGCAGTGAACTACTAGAACAACAACAACAAATTAGACACAGTATAAGCCCATTATACAATTGATTTTAATTATTTTTATTCCCACAAAAAATGAATTGTTTTTTGAGATTTTCCCCCACCCCCCTTATAATTACCTAAATATATTTCTTTCTTTCTTTTTTTTTTTTTTTTTTTTATCAGTCTGTCCTCCTTGGGCCCTGATATTGCTGGAGCTTGAGTACCACATTGCTATAGAATAACAGCAGTATACAATTCCAAGCCCTTGGAAAAGCTCCAGTAAAAAACCTGGCTCTTTCTCATCCTTGGGATGGCACTAGAGGAGTCTTTGGCTCCAAGTCTTTGTTGGGAGCCAAGGGGAAGGCGCCAATTGAGCACAGCCTCTGAACAACGAGTGCAGCAAAGCACTTCAGGCTGGAGCCAAAAGAGCATTCAAGGGCCTCAAAGTGAAAGTGCAGCTCCATGGAAGAGGGACTGACAAATTAATTGACAGTACAGGGGAGGACAGAGCTCTGAACTGCCCTCTTGCCCCTCGCTGCTCTTTCCTGGAGCTGGAGCAGCACGGTCCTGGCAGAGGATCCTTCCTCTGCTCTCCCGATCCGTCGGGGCCACCCCGGGGTGCCGAGGGAGGGGCCTGGCTGGATGTGGGTCCCCTCCTGCTGGGCAGAGCCTGAGGGGTCAGCGCTGCCCCTCCACAGCCTGTCTGGCCCCATGCCAGGCCACGGGGGAGGGCCAGCCCCGGCTGTGTGGGATGCACACATCGCTGCGCTCGGCATCGACCGAACACGCGTGGAGTGAAGACTGTCCCTGAGAGCCAACTCAGCTTTGCTTGGAGCCCAGCTTGTCTCTCCAGGGAGGTTCCCAAGAGCTCCGTGTCCCCCCTGCCCTCTCGCAGCCCCAGTGCTCAGGGCCACGCTCAGGGCTGGCTCCCACCTGCCCCGGAGCCTGCCCACGGCACTTAACGATGCTCCACAATTAAGTACATAATTGAGCATCAGAGTGCCACGAGCGGGTTTGCAGCTGGCGGTGGCCCAGGATCAGCTCACGCTCTCAGAGCAGACACAACATGTCATGCACGGGCTGGTCTGGCTCTCACAGCTTGGCTGAAATGCAAGCACGCATGAAAAAACAAGTTTGGTTTGGCTATTCTATCCCTAACAGTTTTGTGCAGCAGTTTAATGCAGAAGCTCCCACCACAGCCATTGTTTGCCACAAATAATAACTCCTATGAGGGAGTTTCTGCCCGTGCCAGCCCAGCCTGAAGGGATGCAGGAGCAGGCAGGGTTTGGTCGGCGGCCAGCAGCAGCTCTGCAGCCTCACTGCTCGCCCAGCACCTGCAGGCTGTGCCCTGGGCTGTGGTCCAGGAGGTGCTGCTGTCCCTCTGCAGGAACTCCCGGGAATCCTGGAGGCCAGAGGGGTCTTTCTGGGCTGCTCCCTGAGCCATGACGGGCTTCTCTTCTCCTAAGGCTTTGGGAGGGAGTGAGGAGCAGCCCGGCCTGCCTCCATGTGCAGAGAGCACCCCTGAGAGCCAGCTCTGCCGCGGGGCCCGGCACGGCTCGGGGTCACAGGCGGGGCAGGTGTGTCCGTGTGCCCAGGGGCGGGCAGCCTGCACACAGCGGGTTCTGCGAGGGCTGCTGGGGCAGCTGCCAGCACCTAAATCTCCTTCCGGACGGCAACTCGGACGTTGCTGCAGATCTTGGAGAGCGCCTCGAAGAGCGGGTCGCAGAAGGTGTGGATGCAGAGCGAGTAGATCCGGCTGACGCACTGGATCTCGATCAGGTAGCTCTTGATGCAGGGCACCACGGCCCAGATGTGGCAGAAGGAGATGAGGGCAAAGAGGAAGCCCCAGACGACGGCCAGGGGGATGCCCAGCACGGCAGAGAGCAGGCGGTAGCACCAGTACTTGCTGACGGTGAAGGTGGTGTAGCTGGTTTTCCAGACGCCGTCGAAGCTGTACGTTCCCACGGGCTCAGCTATCACATCCTCAAAATCCACCTGGGAGGAGAGCAACGCACACGAGGGAGGGTTGGATGCAGGGATGAGGGTCTGCAAGAGGTGAGAGCAGATCCCAGGTGGGGGGGCCCGGGGAGAGTGGGGCTGCGCTGGGGGTGGATCCCCCGTCGCTGCAGCCCCGGGCAGGGACAGGCCCCTGCAGGGATGGGGGATGGCTCAGGGCTCCTGGCACTGCCCAGCCATGGCCTGTGGGCAGCAGAGTGGTGGCTCAGCCCACGACTGACGCTCCAGCACCGGGGGGTCCCAGTCCCTGTCCCATGCCCTGATCTGGTGTGAGGCCAGGCAGGAGCCCTTGGAACAGGAGCTGTGCGTGGGAGTGTTGGCTGCAGAGGCGGCCAGAGCCCATTCCTGCCCTTTTTTAGCATTCAGGGACATGGCTGCCCACTCGGCAGGAAGGTGTTTGTGCTAATAAAGATCCAGTGGCCCTCTGGATTTATGGATTATTTATTTATACCCGTAGGATGAGGTGCTCAGTGCTGTCTGTCCATGTTCCTCCCGGGGAAGGGAGCTGGGGTTCAGCCCCGCCCTTGCCATTTGTGCAGGCACTGGGGGTGTCTCTGAGTGACACACACTCCCCAGAACTCCACGCAGAGATCCCTTTGGGGTGCAACTCACTTCAGTGAATACATAAACTGAGCTATTTGTCTTGAAAACCAGCCTGGTCTCCCCTCTGGCAGCTGACGTGTCTGTATATTCATGTTAAATCACAATATCTATTCTGCTTTTGGAAGCACTTGGATCACAAAATCACTCTGTGTCATCTTTAATTTCCTGGAGTGAGCAGGAGGTGCTGAGAGAAGCATTGGCAACGAGAAGACAGCAGCCCCGAGAGCTGGCCCTGGGGTGCCATCAGCAGCCCCTGGAAAGCCCAGGTGTGCTGGGGACTAGCCCAGGTCACTGCCCACCCGCCTGATGAGCTCATCAGGGATCAATTACTGCAGGGAGCAGTGGGATATAAAAGCAGAGGCTCTGGCCTCTTTCTGCTGGGCCTGGGTCTGGAGGAGTGGTGGAGGCTCAGATGGAGTTTGGGCCCTGGGCTGTGCCTGGAGGTGCTCAGGGAGCAGCACACGCAGGTACTGTTCCTCTACTGGAACCATTTGGGTTGGGAAAGCTCTCTTAAGGTCACCCGTGTAGCCACGCGCTGCTCTGCTGCTGTGCTTGGAGGGGGCTTGTGAAGCTCTGCAAAGCCTCTGGGGCCAGTGGCACCTGTGTAACACGATCCCAAACTGCGGCTGCTGCTTTGGGATGCTCGGGATGGCTCCCCACGGCCAGGAGAGCCCTGCATCCCCCGGAGCACTGCAGCTCCCTGCTGCCCGTGCTTCCAGAGCCCTCCTGCTGCCGTGTCCGGGCTGTCCCGGGACAGGGGGAGCGGAGAGCTCCTGCCCGGGCTGTCCCGGGACAGGGGGAGCTGAGCTCCGGCCCGTGCTGCCCTGCCCTCCCTCGCAGCCCTATCGGCCGGGCTATTTTAGGGTGGAGGAATGCTGAGCTCTGAAGGCTCCCAGTCTGGCGGAGCAGCAGCGTGGCCACGGGAGCTTGGTAGGGCTGTTCAGGCTTTGGAGAGTCCAGCGTTGGGAAAGGCAGGGATGTGCTGGTGGGAGGCTGGGGGTGGCTAGGATGGCACTGGCGTTGTCAGCAGGGGAAGCTCCCAAGCTGGGGAGCCCCAGGGCGCTGCTGAGCCCGGGGCGAGCGGGCTGAGGGCTCTCCTGGTCCCCGCTGCCGTGGCAGAGTGGTGGCAGCTCTCCAGGCCCAGGGCCGTGGGATGCGCGGGCAGGGATGCTGCACTCGATGCTCAGGTGTCAGCAGCTCTCGCAGGGCCAGCAAGGAGCCACGATGGCTGCCGCAGCCCATCCAGGGGAATTTACAGGGACCACACCGTGGCTGCAGCTGTAACACTGTTTTAATGCCCAAATTCAGGTTCGTGTTTCAGCAGGGCTCTCAAGGTCACGGCCCGTTACAAAGCCTGTGAGAGCAGCGCTGTGCCTGACAGTCACAAACACGGTTCTGACAAAGCCCTTCCACCTCCTCCTGTGCCCCTTTGGGCTGGGGTATCTTTGGCTAACAGACACAAACTTTGCTTGCAGTTCTAAGGGAGTCTAGAGGAAGCCCAAGAGTTAGAATGGGAATTCCTCTTGCTCAGAAACGGAGGCAGGGAGCTGGGAGCTGCTGCACCTCTGGGCTGCCCTGGGGGGACCAATCTTCAGACAAATCAATCAAACAGACATGAACACGTCAAACAATCTGGTACTGAGGCTATCGTGTCTTGAAGGCCGGCAGCCTTTTGCCAATATTCCTTTAAACTGGTTTATATTTAATTTCTGTGTTATTTTTGGCTGTCTGCTTGCTGGTACAAAGGAAGGCGTCTCCATAAATTTTCAAGCCACAATGAAACTGGAGGGCCCATTCAAGGAATGGGAAATCTGGCATTAACTGGAGCTAGGCGTGCCACCAGGCAGCGTCTGGGTGCCCAGCCAGCTGGGCTGTCACCTCCCACAGCCCCGGGATGGCACCTCTGGGGCCACAGGGACCGATAGCCCTGGCTGAGCCCAACACACGCCAGGGTCTGGAACAGCTCCTGGCTCCAGCCGCGCTCCCACGGCACGGCGTGGGACAGCCCTACCTTCACGACGTCCTCGTTGATGTGCTTGGGGTCTCTGTTGACCAGGTCGATCTCCTTGGTGTGCTGGTCCTTGATGATGATCCTCTCCTCCAGCTCGCCCCGCTGCTCTGCCATGGCTCCAGCGCGCCGACTGTGCCTGCGCCAGCGCCGGGCAAGGGGAGCAGCTGGCCCCGCCTGCAGCAGCTGCCCCGTGCCCCTGGCACTGCTCCAGGCTAAAATTAATGTCCTGGCTCCCGAGGCCGCCCTGAAGTGTCCCTTAAAGGGGCTTTTCTGGGGCCAGCCCCGGCGCTGCCACCTCAGGGGCATGGCATGTGCGTGGGCGGCCGTGGCCTTTGGGCCAGGCTGGGGGTGGCAGGGCGTGGGCGTGCAGCCCCCCAGCCCGGTTCTGCCCCTAGGATTTTGTCCTTGTGTGGGAGAAACAATGCCCAAATGGGTGCGAAAGTGCTCAAAAGCCTGAAAGAAATAATTGCTTATGAATTTGTAAATGAAGCGGCTCGGGGAGACAGGAATCCCGTCTATAAATATCACCCCGAGAAGCCACATTGTCCTGGGACAGCCAGCACTGCTCAGGGCCCGTTCAGAGCCCGGGAGAAGCTTGTGGTGCCAACCTGGATTCCTCAGGTTCCAGCTTTTCTTCCACAGAAACTCGAGGAAATCCAAGACCAACCCACAGAACCAGAGTGCTTGGAATATCTCCTCCAGGGACACTTAGTATATTAATGAAGATCTATTTAACCTGAGCTGTGCTTTGCCAATCCTCCTCAATGCCTCCTGTGAGCCCTTGCCTTCCACGATCTGAAGCTTTGTTTAAAAGTAATGTTTTTGTGAAAAAGGCACCTCCCAAAGGAGGGTGGAGGGGGATGGTTGGAGTCCCCAGGGAGGGGTGGAGAGGGAGGGATGCAGGACTGGCAGCTCCCTGGGGAGGCTGGAGGTGCCAGCGCAGAGCCCACGGGCACGGCTGGCACTGCAGGGAGGCACTTTAGGGCAAAAGGCTCTGCTGCCTTCCCAAAGCATCGGGGCCAGGCAGGCTGCTCTCATCCAACCCCTGTGGGCCCGTCCCTGGAGCTTCTGGCACGGCAGAGGGCCCTGGGATGCCCGGGCTGTGACACTTTCGTGGCTGAAACAGGGGAATGCGGCCTGCCAGAGAGCTCCTCTGTGGGGAGAGAGGGGCAGGACTGGGAATGCTGAACGTACGTGAGCCCACGGGGCCCTGCAAGGACTCACGAGACGCCTGTGGAGAGGGGCAAACCCTGGGAAGGGTTTTGGATGAGCACAGTGCTGTGAGTGTAAATCTGACAGGCCGTTTCTGGGGAGGAGTGTCCGCCAGTGTCCCTGCTCTGGGCAAAAGGACCCTGGAAAACCCTCGGATGGCACCAGTGCCGCATCCCGGCATCTCCCTCTGCTGCTCCACAGAGGCTGGAAGATCCCAAACCCACACAGGCTGCTGCTGCAGGTGAAATCCTTTGGGCAGCAGAGGCCGGAGCTGCCTGGTGGCGGCTGGAGCTGTGCCGGGGCTCCGAGCCCCGCTCTGGGGCTGGGCTCTGCGGCACAAACCGGGAGGGCTTTGGCAGAGCCAGCTGCTCGCCTGGCCTCGAGGAGCAGTGCTGGGCTGGCCGGGAGCTGGCCCCGGGTCGAGGAGGCCCAGCTGCTCCTCAGGGCATGGCTGCCCGCCGGGCACGGCCACCTCGGGCCTTGCTGCCCTCTCCCCTGGCCGGGCGGGGGGCTCGCCCACCCTGCCCTCCCCGGGGCTCTGCTGGCCCGGGGCACCGTCCTGGCGGGGCAGGGGCAGAACTGAGCTGCAGTGCAGGTAGCCGAGGCGGGGCAGGTGCCTGTGGCACTGTAGCTGCTATAAATAAATGTATTTCCCAGTACTGTGAATGGGACGCCTGCTCCGTGCGGCTCCGGGCCGCTGCTGGACACGCCTGCCCCAAAACGCATGCCAGGGAAGTTTTTTTCAGTGAAACCCAAACCTTCCATCGTGAGAACACTTGTGAAGAAATCTGGTGGCACGTTTCCCTCTGCAGAGGCAGGCTCACCGTTGGCCCCCACCCTGAGCAGCCCTGGATTGCTTCTGGGAACAGACTGCAGGACCTGAGCAGGTTGTAGGACTGGGACAGTGGACCTGGAAGCCTTCTAGAAATCTGATAAATAACCTGCTGCTAGCACCCAGCAAGCAAAATAGATTTATTTCTCTTGAGCAGGGGAGAATAAAGCAGAAATAGAGCTCATGGAGATCAAAGCTCCTGTGGAAATGAACAGACCAGAACTGCAGTGAAGGAATAGTAAAGGAGGAGAAATTTGGAGCGTGGCTCTCCTCTCGTTAGCATCACAGAGGAACTCAGCCTTGCTGGAGCTGTTTGTGCCAGAGCCCTTGGGTGGAAATCTTTCCTTGGGCACTGTCCTGGCCCTGCAGGGGGCACGGGGCTCTTGTGTTTCAGTGGTCCCTCCAGTACTGATGACACAGAGGATGCTGAGGGCAGGGACGTGTTGGCATTAGCTCTGCAGAGGCAGTGGAAATTGTGGCTGGCAAATATGAGTTTGAGCAGAAGCTCTGTCATGCTTAACATCAATTAAAATTAAATTTCACAGAGGAAGTACAGAAGAACGGCAATTCATCATTCCAGTTGTTGTCCTAGTTTGTTTCTATACACGGAGTCTTGCCCTTTAAAAGAGAGAGAAAGTCTATGAATATCAGATTCATGGCCCTGTGATACGCAACCACCAATCTCTGCATCCTGGGCTCTGTTGTAAGAGCTGGAGAGGAGCTGGGGATCCTGCTGGGGGCTGCTGAGTGCTGCCTCTGCACTCATGAGCCCCTGGAGCAGTCTGAGCTGTCCCTGTGGAATTCCTTCTTTGTAGTTCTTTGTTTCTTATCAAGCCCCACAGTGTAGATCAGCTGTGACACCACATCCCTTTTCATCCCTGTGCTCTTCCTTTTATCTTGGTTTGACCTATGAGCTCCTTTTTGCCCTGGACATCTTTCTTCTGACTCACAGGGATGCCAGGGGTGCATCAGCTGCCCTCAGCACCCTGGGGCCTGCACTCTTGGTCCCCCAGGAGAGGAGACGGAGCCCACCAAGTTCTGGAGTGACCTCTTCCAGCTTGTGTTTGTTGCCTCCTAATCTCAGCTCTTCTCTCTCACATGGCCACTCTGAACTCCTATGGATTTTCATTTTAAAATAGCCTCACTTGGCTTTCCTTATCAAGAGACAGCCTTGCCTTGATTTATCACTTGTGACACAACCAGGGGGGTATTCTGAGATAATCAGAGTTAACCACTTGTGCTGCTGGTTAGAACAGAGATCCCAGCTGCCTTTGGCCGCCCTTTATGCTGGTGGTGCTCATTTTAACCTGAATCCTGAGCAGCAGTCGAGTGATGCCTTCCCTTTCGGCCAGGTACCAGGGCACTGCCAGCAGGCAGGAGCCCAGCCATGGCTCAGGGAAGGCTCTTGTCCAGCTGCAGTGAACACAGCGGGAAACCAGGGGCTTAAAACTGTCTCACTGAAGGGAAAGTGAGTGCAAACAGGGGCTGTGCAGCACAGGGGTAAGGTGAGAGGGCAGTGAGCGTGTCTGTGTGTGCTCTGTGACGAGCAGCCCCCGAGTGGGGCGGGCTGCTCTCCATGCTGGGTCTAAACCAGCTCCAAAGCTCCTCCTCAGGACCGTTCCCCTGGGGCAGGGTCCAATCCTCCCTGAAGGCAGGGCTGGCTTTGTGTGACCCTGGCCCTGGGTGGGGTGTGTGTGGGGCAGCAGAGTTGGGGTGCAGAGCAGTGCCTGGGTGCTCAGGAGGAAGGAAAGACTCTGCCCCATGGGTTCTGCCCCTCTGGACTCTGCCCCTCTGGA
>VWZN01009842.1:427935-444501 GCA_013396955.1 Regulus satrapa | reverse complement strand
AGGGGAGGGTTTTGCTCAGGCAGGAGCTCGGGGATGGAGCTGAGCTGGTTTCAGAGGCAGGGGAGGGTTTTGCTCAGGCAGGAGCTCGGGGATGGAGCAGCTGAGCCCTTGCCCGGTTCCAGCTCCCATGCCAGGGCTGAGGTGGGGCAGTGCCTGGGCTCCTTTCTCCAGGGCTTCAGGGACAGCTGGAGGTGGTGTTGCTGGAGGGAGCTGCAGTGCTGGAGATCACAAACAGGGTAGAAGAATCTTGAGAGGTTCAGCAAAAACCATTACTGCCCTCCCTGCTGGGCGCTTCCTGAGCCATTCCCATTTCCACACGGTGCCCTCAGTCACTCTGTGTGAAGGCCTCGCTTTGCCAAACCCATCTCCGTCCATCCCCGGACACTGGAAGTGGTCCAGCCATGCCCACCACCCCGCTGGGGCGCTGGGGGGTGCAGGGCCCCCCGGGCTGCCCTGCCCCAGGCCAGCCCAGCTGGGCCAGAGGAGACCCCCAGCTGCCCCGGGGACCACCAGCCACTGCCGAGTCCTGCAGGTAACGGAGCAAACGGTTCCCTGCGCCTTTGGAAAGGGAACATAGCATCTCTCCTGCTGCCAGGAGTTAACAGGAGGCTTTGGAATCGTGGTGATCCCCGTGGAGATCTCATTTCGGGACTATTTATGCAAGAGTCATCTGTTACAAGGTTATTAAGAAGCTAATGTGGGAGTGCACATAAATTAGGCAGGATTGCCTATTGTCCTTGGAAATTAGGGAGCATTTGAACATACCCCAGCATTGGGAAAGAGCCTGGAGGCAGTTTCAGAGGTTTTAAAAAAACCTTTCCGATTTAGCAGCAGGAGAAGCAGCTGCTGGGGGAAGGTGCCAGAGTTGGGGCAGAGTCAACAGAGGCAGCTTTTAATCCGAGCTGCCAGCTGGGACCAGCAGCCTCCCCCTGGGCTGGGGTTCGTTTTCCCCCCAGAGGCCTGGGGTTGGGACAGGGACAGGGACAGGGACAGGGAGAGTGTGTTTCCTCTCAGCAGCTGGTTCCCAGTTGCGGGCTGGGGTGAAGCTGTGACACCGAGCTGTCCTGCCCCACGGCAGCACCAAGCTCTCCCTGCAGCACAGACCCTCTTTCGGGCGCTTCTACATCGTGTGGAGAGGGATGGACAGCTTTTGGGACTCAGAGCTTTGCATTTATTCTGGGTATTGGCCAGGCGCTGTTGGAATGTGCTGGAACAGGTGTAATAGATGTGTTTGTGCCAGACGAGCAGGGTCTCTGAGTGGTTGGGTTTGTTTCTTGCAGATGTTCCCCATCGCTGTCTTTTGGAACCTGAGATGCTCACAGAGCAGCACTGCCAGTGAGGGGATGTCCTGCTGCCCCCCCGCCCCCTGGGCTGCCTCCTGGGGGTCATTAGTAACTTGGGCAAACACAGTAAGGTGTTGAGAACAACGATTACATTTTTAAATTTAGAATTTAGATCTTTGGAAAATGAAAAAGAAATTCTAATTATCAAAGAAATCTCAATTTCTAAGTGAAACACCAACAAAAGGTTTTTTTTTTAGAAATATATTGAAAGATGAAGGTGATTGGGGTTATTATTGTTCCTTTTGCATTTTCAGAGCCCAGACAGACATTATTTATTACCACTATTTTTACCATAGTAGTTAATTTTAATAAACATTAGGATTCTACTCCATCTGATCCTCACTGGAGTGTTGCAATCTCTGCTGCTGCTGCTGTTTAAATGTGATTGCAGATGCAAGAGCTCAGCTAGAACATACTGTCTTCACACACAGGAAAGAGAAGGTTTCACAGGAAAAATGCCAGTAAGCCAAAAGACCAAAAGAAGCTCCAAGTGTGACAGTTCGATTTTCCGTGTGGTCCATCAGAGCCAATTCTTTGGCAAATGTCTGGCTTCCACTGAGTTGCAGGCTCTAAGGTTCCCTCGTCGGTGCTGGGGCAGCTCCTGCAGCTCGGGGGAGCAGTGCTGACCCCTCCTCTCCCTGCCCAGCCCATCTGCACCCCTCCCTTCGCCGCTGCCCAGACACCTTCTGGCTGTTTATTAATCAGCACCTTTCGGACACAGATGGGAGTGGTTCTCTGTGTTTTGGCAAAGCCTCCAAGCTTTCAGAGTGCAGAGCAGAGAGAGGTGGGGCAGGTTTTCCTGAGCAGCAGAAGGTGTCCCTGCACAGTCCTTCCTTCCCGTGCCCTCCGAGGTGTGCAGGAACCTGTGTGTGCTTACAGGTACCCCTGGGGCGTGCTCAGGTCTGGGGGTTAAACCTTCAAAGCTCTGTACGAAGGGCTCAGGTGGCAGCCCCTGAGCCCCTGCACCTGGGCATGAATCCCTCAGGGACCCCCGACCCCGGGTCTGTCTTGGGCCCCCAGAGGCAGAACTGCTGAGAGGAGCGATGGAGAGCCCAGAGCTGAAGAGACTGCCCTGGGTCAGGCACTGACCTGATGGGTGCTGGGGAGAAGGGAGATAAGGATCAGGGCACTGGGGGGAAGGGAGGTAAGGATCAGGGCGCTGGGGAGAAGGGAGATAAGGGATCAGGGNGATAAGGATCAGGGCGCTGGGGAGAAGGGAGATAAGGCACTGAGGTTGCTCACCGCCGGGATGCAGTGGGCACAGGGGTAGCAGCCGTGGCCAGGCTGAGTCCCAGGGCCCTGTCCCCTCCCAGGTGCCCAGGCCAGCAGTGAGATGTGGCTCACAGCCACCCCGCAGGCAGGGCCCCCTCCCCTGGGGAGGGCTGGACCTGAGGCTGTCGGAGGCTCCCTGTGCCATTTGGGATGGCCGCACAACACGGGCAGGGCAGAGGGGAAAAACGGGGAGTTTTTCTCCTGAGCCACCAACAGCGAGGGCCTGGACACTTTGGACAAGCTGTCGAAGCTATCCAAATAGCCTAAATAATCGTCAGGCCAGATTCCTGCTGGCCCCAGCAGTTGCTAGTGGTTGTTCCGAAACAAACACAAACCCAGTTTGCTCTCACAGAGTCATTCTTGAAGCACGAGATAAACTTCATCCTCTCCACTGCTGCTGCCAGAGGCCAAGCAGTGACCCCTCAAACAGCCCCCGGCCCTGCCTGGGGCTGGGGGTGCTCTCTGAGACCTCCGTGGGCTCTCCCTGCAGGAAGCAGCTCCTGCAAAGCCGCCCGTGTTCGTGGGGAGAGGCTGTGGCCCCCTGAGCCTTACCTGGGCACAGCTGGGGGCACTGGTGCCATCACCCTCCCCACAGCCCCTCCTTGTGCCGAGGGGGATGAGCATCCTGGGATGAAGGCACGCGTGGAAACGAGGGGTGGCACCCAGAGCCGCGTGTCACCTCCCTGGTGCCAGCTGTGGGGTGGGAGTCCGGCTATTCCTAGCAGGTTTTAATAGAACTTCAGCTATATTTAGATGAAAAATAAATACATTCTTGGCTTGCACGCACTTTTTGATGCCTGATGAATGAGCAGGACCTCTTCCACAGGAAACTACCACATTCCTGGGCCCTGCTGGGCGCAGGGAGCGGGGCCCTGCCAGCCTGGGCTCGCTGTCGTCACTGCAGAGCGCTGGCCCTCGCTGTTATTAATAGCTGCACTCTGCATTTATTCTTAGCGCTGCATGGGAATGAGGAGAGGAACCTGGGGATGCTGACATCCTTAGCCATGGTGTTTGTGAGGGCAGAGGGGCCCTGGCTGGGTTGGACTGTCACGGACGCTCCCTGGGGACGGGGCCTGAGCGTGGCCCGTTCCAGCACCGGGACTCGGGGGGCTCGAGGCCTCGGCTCCCGAATTTCTCCTAATGGACCTGCTGCCCTGGAATTCCCACAGCGTGGTCCTGAGCACACCCACCCCATGTGTCTGTACAGCTGCCAGGCGTGCAGATGCCACCAAGGCAGCTGCAGCTGGGGCACAGCTGTGGCTCTGATTAAATTGGCTGTTATTCCAGTCCTCCAGAGTCTGAGCAAGCCCTTGGTGAGGCCCCCTCTGTGACCGAAGGAACAAATTCTGCTGAGTGAGCCCAAATCGTCCCTCACCACCCCCCTGGACCCGGGTCTTTGGGGGGGGGGTTTATAAACCAAGTTCAATCTTTTTCACACTAAATTCCATTTCATCCAATGAATTTGAAAATCGGGCAGTGCCCCTGTGCCAGCTCAGCCCCTCCTGCTCAGTGCCAGGGCAGTGCAGCATCACAGAGGGGAGGTGGGCAGATCCCAGTGGCTTGGCTGGGCTCCCGCTGTGGAATCCCTCTGCAGCTCCGTCCTTCCCCAAGGTGCTGAGCACACCGGGATGCCCCAAACAGCTCCTCCATGCCAGGAGGGACGGGGCCTTGCACGGGGCCCAGCAGCTTCCCAGTGGCTCCCAGCAGTTCCTGCCCCAGCCCTGGAGCCGGTGGAGGATCCGCCTGTCCAGCTTCCTCTCTGGCTTTGGCTTCAAGCCCCTTTAAAATCACATTTCTGCTATTGCCCATAACAGGTTGGTTGCTCCATGTTGAAAAGCCCAAATCAATCCCAAGGAAGTCCCCAAAAACAGTCTCTTTCCAGGAAAACATTCTCAGGGCATTGATGTGTCCATCTGTCGTAGCACTGGGATCCCTCCCACGCTGACCTCTGGCCCTGCCTGCATTTGGGGAGGAAAGAGCTCTGATTTGGACTGATTTTCTCTCATCTTCCCAGGTCCTGGAGGGATTTGTCCAGCGCTGGGACTGTGGGGGCACTGGGCTCTCAACATGGTAATATCATCCCCGCGTTCAGTGCTTGCTGGTCATCAGTCCAGCTCCCTTTTTAGGACATATTTTCCCCAAATTGCTGCCTTATTTGGCCTTTCCCTGGGTGATTCCGGTGACATCACCCAGCAGGCAGTCGGCCCTCACCCGGCGGGACCCCGTGAGGAGCTGCCCTGGGGGAGGATGGGCCTGGGGTCCCCCTGTGCTGCTGGCCCGGAGAGCACGGAATCTTCCCAGGCTCGGGCAGCTCCCAGAGAGCATCCCACAGCTCAGGCTCTGTCTCCCAGCAGCTTGTGAGTTCACCTTTGGTGATTTCAGCACCAGTGATATTTCTCTTTAGTGATTTCTCAGCTCAGGTGGATTCCCTTTCCCAGGGGACTCAGGCAAGGAAGAGACGGGGAGCCTCGTGTGCTGTTCCACGGAGAACAGAGCTCTGAGAAGGGGCCGTGAGAGCCCCTCTTGCTGAACCGGGGGGAAGCCGGGGAAGGCAGGGGAAAAAGATGGAAAAAAGGGGAAACCCCAATGGTTTACAGAGTGTCTGCACAGGCTAAGCAGCCTCCTGGGAGTGCTCTGCTTTCTCAGCCCACCTGAGGGGAGCTCACCTGAGGGAAGGGCCACGGGAGCCCCCTCAGCCTCCCCAGCCCTGGGGACATCTGCTAGACCAGGACAGGGCCTGCATTTTCCAGGGCAAGCTGCTCTAAGAACCAATTCATAATGAGAACGAATTTACAATTTTATATATTTTTTTTATCTCTAATTTTCTGTACTATTTATGTGGAAAACCATAATGAAAATCTCCATTTGAGGCAGGATTCAGGATGCAGCAGCAGGAATTGTGCTCACCCCTTTGGTAACTCCATGGGGGGTTCCCTTGCCTTCTTGCATCTATTTTTGACATGGAACCGCTCAGATGGTGAAGACATCAGCTGGCCACGCTTGTCCTGCGCTATCGAAACAAGGAAATAGCTCTTCCATGTGGAAAGGGAAGGAAAAGAGGCCCTACAGTGACTGCAAGGGTACAATAATTGTTTAGGCACTAAAAACATATTAAATAAATCAAATTTAATTTTAGGATTAAGGAGGAAAATCTAGAGAAGCTCTGAGACAAATCTGAGGCGGTGTGAGAGCTGAAGTTAATTGGAGTGTCTCAGAGGTATTTTTTCTCAAGCATTTGGAGTTTGTTTTCCCAGCACTGGGATGTCTTTCGACCGGGGCTCACACCCATCGCTTTGAATTGGATAGTTCGAAAGGAGCTGGGCTCGCACACCCAGCCCAAGGCAGTGCCAGGGTTTGTGGGGTGCTGCCAGCTCTCATCTCCACAGGGCTCTCTGCGTGGGCTCTTCCTTCCCAGCCCGGCACCGCCTCCCTCCCTCTGGGAGGAGCACGGAGGTGCCAGCGGAGGGGACACGCCAAGGTGCCCATGGGCTGAGGGTGCTCCAGGGCAGCTGCTCCTGCTGAGCCACCCGTTCATCGGGGCTCCGAGAATTCCTCTGCAGCCCCGGGATTGGCTCCGGGATTGGCTCCGGGATTGGCTCTGCGCACGGGCCCGTGGATAAAGGTCTCTTTTATAAAAGAAGGCCATTAATGCTTTGCCAAGACCTTCTCTTGAGGCTGCCTAAATAAATTTCCTCGGATTGACAGCGCCTGCAGATCAGCCCTGTGAGTGAGAGGGGACTCGGGGCTGCTCAGCCCTTGCCTTCTGGGTGTGCAGCTCTGAATTCACTCGGGCAAGAAAGGTCATTTTTCAAATCCAAGGAAAACTTGTTGCTGCAATTTTTCTTTTCTGGTGACTTTACAGGGACTAAACATATTCTGGAAATCTCCAAATTAATAACAAGTGGCCTTTAATTAACCAATCTTGCTAAACCGACTGTGCCTAATGTTGGGGGGTATTCCCAAAGTTCCTGGGTTTCAGGACAGGCCTTCCTGCAGCTGAAGACCACAGGGCTATGACAGACAGCTTTGGTGATGCCACTGTGGCAGGGGACAGGAGGCATCCCAGAGCCACAGGATGCTTTTGGTTGGAAAGGACCTTGAAGCTCGTCCTAGTGTGGAGTTATCCCCCCTTTTGAGGGGAAATAGCCAGGCAGCTCTCGGTGCTTCCTGCAGGCCCTGCACACACGCTCGTGCCCCAAACTGAAATTCAACCTTTCGCTCCTCTGCCTGTAACCCCAACACTTCTGCAGCTGCAGGCGCTGTGTGCAACAGACACAGCCCTGGGCTCGGGTCAGGACCCAAATAAACAAATAAATAAATAAACAAACCAACCTGGGGGACAGGACCCAAACAAACAAACAAGGAAACCAACCAACCAACCCACCAACCAGGGGGACAGGATCCAAATAAAAAGAAATAAGCAAACCTGGGGGACAGGACACAAACACAAACAAACAAACCGGGGGGATGGGGCCCAAATAAATAAGAAAACCAGGGGGATAGGATCTAAACTGGGGGGACAGTGTGGCCCCTGCTCTCCAGCTCAGGGTGTGCTGCCAAGGGGGAGCCTTGGCTGGGGCCACCGGTGCTCTGGGCTGTGAGAAAAGCCCCCTCTTATCCCCAGACTCGCAGGCAGGCTCCTCTCTGGGCACACAGGGGATTCCAGCGTCACGACTGACAGTCCATGAGCAGCCCAGCCTTTTCCAGCCCCGTCCGGGGGGTGCTGGTCGGAGAAGGACCGTGAACTGCAGGGGTGAACAGCTGGAGGGAGCTTCCTTACCCTCCTGCAGGCCAGCGCTACCTGAGCACCAGCAGAGCCCCAGGAACATTCAGGGCACAGCTCTCAACATCAGGCTCCTTCTTTATTTTTGAGAGACAAAAAAAAACAGTATTTGCAGAGCCACTCTTCTAATATTTTGCCTGAGCAGCCTAATTGTTTTTCTGCTCAGCCCTTAATCGCTGCTGTGCTGCAGGCACTGCTCGGGCACTCCTGGTGCAGAGGTTCATGTGTGTTTTATTTCAAGCCCGAGAGCAGAGATTAATGCGAGCTCTGTTTCAATCCCGGGGCCGGTGTGCAGCCCCAGCCCTGCGGGAGGGGAGCAGGCAGGGCCTGGCAGCCTGGGCAGGGCTGGGGCACAGCCAGAGCACTCAGCTCAGCTGCGAATTCAGCACTGGCCAAATACTCACTCTGCCCAGAGGATGTGGAGGTGTTTCCCTGGCACGGCAGCGTCCCCGAGACAGCTCCTGGAGCGCCTGCTGGGAGCTCAGAGCACAGGCAGGGAGCCCCGGGGACAGTGGGCACCGGGCAGGACAGGCTCGGGGCCAGCCCTGGGGACAGTGGGCACCGGGCAGGACAGGCTCGGGGCCAGCCCTGGGGACAGTGGGCACCGGGCAGGACAGGCTGGGGGCCAGCCCTGGGGACAGTGGGCACAGGGCAGGACAGGCTCAGGGCCAGCCCTGGAGCAGCCCCTGTGCTCCTGGAGGTGTTAGCATTTCTCGTAACATTTTTTGCAATCAGGCAACAATCTACAAAACCCTCACTGTGGAGAGGGTGATGTTTTGGTGATTTGGCTGAAGAAAGGGAGTTGAAAAGTAAATACAAGCTCAAATTAGATTTAGATAAACATAACCTCACCTTTTACTGAAGAACACGCAGCCATTTGGGCTTTCTTTAGCCCTGCCCTGAAGTAGCAGCTGCTGCAGGTCTCAGGAAGTTTCCACTGAAAGGCACCCGCACTTCATGAATACTTGCTTTTTCACCTCTAAATTTTTCTCTCTGGAGCTTTTAAGCAAGTTTTATTGTACTGTTTATACAGCCAACTCACTCTGCCTTTGGTTTACGTCTTTCTTGCCTGCAGCCACTGAATTTTGAAGTTTATTAGTTATAGGTATCTGAAATCACATTTTTTAAAAGAATTGGCTGCGTAATAAAGCCCCTTAAAAGTTTCTGTTTAAGGCAATTGTCCTGCACCCCACGATCAGTTTCTTACTGAGTTATACCCAGGATCAACAACTTCTTTATGGCTGTTTGTTACCACCAAGGTAAAGAACAAGAATCCCATCCATTCCAATAAATCAGGTCTGCATCAATTCATTGGAGAAGTACCCAAGCAAAGAGCTGTTTTTGGAAATAAACTGTAAAGGAGAAGGCTGATTGTTTTCTGGCCTGGAATGATGCAAGCCAGAGCCCGAGCACCATCAGCCCAAACCCCCACCCTGGGGCTCTGCTCTCACACCCCAAACCAGGCACTGCAGGGAAAGAGAGACCACGGCAGAGTTTTTTTCCCTCACAGAAGGATTCTCTGCACAGTTCCAGAAGCACAGGGGGTGCAGAGCTGGCTCCAGGCTCCCCACACCACCTGTGCCCCACAGATCCCTCCTCCTACCCACTGACCCCAGAGGACAGGGCTCCTTCCACACGGGTCTGGTGCCAATAAATCAATCAGTCAATAAATAAATAACTAAAGCTCAGTGTCCAGGTGTTTTCCATCAGCCAGGGAAGCCTGTTAAATGCCTGCAGAGCTCCCTCCCTTCTGACTGCCTGCAGAGACGTGTGGGGCAGGGCTGGGAGCGAGCCTTGCTGTGGGATGGCAGCAGCTTGCTCTGGTGGGCTCCTCTGGGGATCCCTGGCCCTGGAGGGGCAGCTCTGTAAAAGTGAGTTACTGTCCTTCTGTCACTGGTGCTAGGAGTCTTGTCTCATTCACAGGAGCTGAGAAATTGCATTTCAGGTTGAATTGTTTGTTTTGACCCGTTGAACATTACAAATAGACCTGAGGAGCAGCAGCGAGTGCAGGGCTGTCTCCTCCCTCTCCCCTCTCGGGGCGTGTGACAGCATCGCTGCAGACGCCGCTCATCCCTCAGGGGTGTCCTCCCCACCTCAGCAGGCAAAGAAAGCTCCCCGTGCTCAGGTGCAGAGCACAGAGACCTGCCTGGCTGAGGCCAGCTCCTCCTCTGTGCCAGGGAGGGTGATCCCGGGGGCACGTGGGGAGGAAGGGGACCCGCATGCAGCCGCTGTCCTTAGAGAGCCTCTGCCTGCCCCAGCACAGACAGACGGGCCCTTTCTCTCTGGAATAGTTCTTAAAACAAGGGGGAGCACAAATGAGGCAGCACTGCAAATATTTGCAGGTTCAGAGCAGTCAAGCTCTGAAAAACTTCAGCGTGCAAAACCTTTGCTGAAATGTGGTTTCTGCCCAGTCAGTGGTGATTTCTCTGTCGGGAGGCTCTGCCCTCCCTCTCTCCCACCCCTGCCCCTGCCTGGGTGAGCAATGGGGGAGCAGGTGAAGGATCTTTGTATCCAAAAATATTTTATTTAAAGCTTTAGGAACATTTAAACGCATTGTCAACCGTATTTAGAACAACTATACAGAATGCTTGAGTTCAAATTGGAGCTGGATGCTCACAAAGGAGGCACAAACTCCCTGTGCCTGCCTGCCCTGGCCATCGACAGGACATGAAGGGCTTTGTCTTCACAGCCCCACAGGTTAAAATACTGTCCTTGCTGGGGGGAGGACAGTCTCTGGCTCTCAGGCCTACCCTGAATTTCAGTTCTAATATCAACACTAAAGGCTCCCATATGTTTCAAGCTGTTTGATGCATTAATTTCACGCTTCTGCTCCCGACACTGGGAGGCACAGGATTTTGTTAAGCTGTTTAATTGCAGTAAATTTAACAGACATTATTTTACAAGCTGCAGAAATACCTGCAAGGCTTGAGCAGGTGCCAGCAGTCCCAAATGCCTGAAGTAAGTGTGTGGTGGAACAGGGACTTCTGTGAATTACAATTTATAGATCACAAAGCTCAGAACATGCTGCAGTGGGCTGCCCCTCTCCCTTGTCCACAGTCCCTCCGCAGCTCTCTCGGAGCCCTTTTGGATCTGGAAGTGTCTACAAGGTCTCCCTGGAGTCTTCAATTGTGCACAAAGTGAGCTGGACCCCCCTCCTGTCAGAGCACCCCATGGCAGGGAGGGTGGTGGGCTGACCCAGCCCAGTGCTCCCCCCAAAATCCCTCCTGTCCCCGTGCCTCTGCTCTGACATTTGCCCAAACTCCCACCCATGTTCTTCTGCAGCCAAGAACCACCTCTTCTCCACTGCCACCCGCTGAGTGTCAGCTGGTTTTTAACCCTGCCTGGGCTGGAGGGGGATCCCCTTTTCCTCAGAGCTCCCCAGCCAGGGGAGAGGAGAGGGTTACCCACAAAACCAGGGTTCTACTGAAAATCCCTGCTCTGAAGTGCTTGTGTGTAAATGTGGATCCCCAAATGCAGCAGAAGCGCCGCCCATGGGGCACCTCAGCCCTGTGTGCACCTCAGCTCTTCCCTTGGACACCCCAGAGCTGCCCACGCTCGGGGCTGTGCCAGGGCTGCTCGAGGCACAGGAGCCACCCTGGGCTGGCTGTGCCCCACAGGTCCAGCTTCACCCAACTCTCATCTCCGAGTTAATTCAGCAGCAGGGAGCAAACACCCACCAAACGGGGCAGGGCTTGAGGAGAAACCAGAGTCTGCTGAGCAGACAGAGCCCCCAGCAGCAGCGAGCTCCTTGGACACTCACCTCGAGAAAATATTGCAATTCTCTGGCAAATCACGCAGGCCCTCAGCACAACAGAACAGAGTGAGCACAGACACCTGCCAGCCTGGACTACCTGATGTTCTCAGTGAGCATCAGAAGCATCACTTGATGTAGGGAACAAATCTGACCCGCAGGGACTCAGTGGCAGAGCCTGGGACAGGGCCAGACCCGAGAGGCAACGGGAGAGCCGTGGCACAAGGAGCAGGGACCAGGGCAAGGAGCTGCTGGCTCCCAGGGGAAGCTACAGCTCCCTGGCACTTGGAAGGGTCACTGAAGTATTGCAGGGAAAACGTGACATGGCAGCATCTCAGGGACACACACACACAAAAACACACAGCACTCTGCCCCCAAGACAGCCGAGGGTGTAAAATTCTTTACATTCCAGTTCCAGAGCAGCAGCTCCATGGCTCAGTCAGTCACTGACCAGACCATGCCCTGCCCCTCTCACCAGGGTGACCCCCTTGCCCTGGGTGCCCACTCCTTGGTTTTGCATGGGTGCACAGGACAAAGCCCCAGCTGCGTGTGGCTGCAATTTCCTATCATTTGCTTTCAGCAAGTTGATCAAATTCCTCCAACCCACTGCCTGGGCGCAGTGGCAGCAGCCTGTTAGCCTAATTCCAGTAAGGATTTAAAAACCACAAACACCCTTTGTTTTTGACCACAACTGAAGGTTTAGTAGGCCAGAAGTTACTGTTGAGATGTGTTATTTCCAAAAGATCATTGCAAGATCTTAGTCATAAGAAGGTTGGGCAGACTTAATAAAAACCAGCACAGCACAGCCCCTCCTGGCCAGGTACCCCGTGCACCTCCCACCCAAGAGGACCCCAAGGAAATACTTTCCTCAAGCTGGGCTGGATGCAAGGGGACATGGAGCTGCTTGCAAGTGAATAGTCAGACTCTTAAATTTTTTAACCTTCACCTTCTCCTGTATTTCCAAATGCCCCCCATTCGTGGTGGACCTGGGGGAGCCTGCGGGGCCCTGGCTGCCCCTGCTCAGACCCTGCTCTGGCTGCAGGTGGTGCACAGGAGGCTGGCGTTGGCCAGGGCGAAGGGCTTGCCCGTCAGCAGCGTCTCACACTCCAGGCAGGCAAAGTGCTTGTTGTGCCAGGCCAGCCCTTCCGCCTGCTGGTAGTCCTCTGAGAAGATGATCTACGGAACAGACAGATAGACAGACAGAGACAGACAGACAGACAGACAACTGCTTATTTCCACTGCCTCACCAAGCTGGAGCGTGGCAGGAGCAGGGAGAACTGGTCCCACGCCTCCCACCAAGCCCATCAGCCCATCAGGAGGTCAGGAATGGTGCATAAAATAATCACAGGATGCCTCGGGTAGGAAGGGACCTGAAAAGGTCACCTTGTCCCAACCCCCTGCCCTGGGCAGAGACACCTTGCACTAGCCCAGGTGGCTCAGAAGCCCTGACTGAGCCCGGCACTGGCTGGAGTACATCACTGGAGTACATCACTTGGTGGTTCCCACCCAGCACGAGTGGGATCAGAGGGTTTCCAGCTGCTCCCACCCTGGCACAGGATCCCAGGGACTCTGGGCACCCCCTGCACGGGGGTCAGGGTCTCCCACCTCGTCGCAGCCGGCGCAGCGGGGCCGGAGGCTCTCGCAGTAGTGGCGCCCGCACCAGGCGGCCCCGCTCTTCCAGAAGTAGATGAGGTCGACGAGGGGCTCGGCGCAGCGGCAGCACACGAAGCAGGCCGGGTGCCAGAGGCGGGAGTAGCCGGCGCGGGCGGCGAACACCACCGGGCAGTCCCCGGGCACCGGCTGCTGGCAGGCGTCGCAGCGCTGCGGGGACACGCGGCGCTCAGCGGGCACGGCCGCACGCGCGCCGTGTCCCCGCCTGACTCAGTCCTCACTCCGCGCACTTCGGCAAGTGTTTTCCATTTCTAACAGGCCGAACAGCCAGAGCTAGAAGTGATTAGTATCAAGATTAATGGCGTCCGTGCACATTACACACGAGAGCAACTGGGCTCACTCTTTGTCCGTGCCTGCAGAGCGATCCTGTGATTAGTGAAGAGCCAGCTTTAAAGCTCCACTCGCAGGCTGGCAGGAGGTTGCTCCAATTCCCCCTGAAGCTGGAGCAGCCTGTGCGTCCCACGGGCTGTGGTTACACTGCTGTGCCCCACTACTGGCACAGCAAAGTCCCTCCAGGACGCCCCACTGGCACAGGACCAGGGACTGGAAATGCCCCCGTGATCAGATGATGATTTACAAACACCCCAATTTAAGGCAACAGCTTCTAATAGATGTAATAATAGAACCACAGAATGGTTTGCATTGGAAGGCACCCTAAAGATCCCCCAGTTCTGACCCGTGCCACGGGCAGAGACACCTTCCACCTGCCCAGGCTGCTCAAGAGAGGAGACACAAACCCAAGATTTCTCAGTAGCAAAGTTAACTAAGAGTCCCTGAGCTGCAGGAGGGCCATCAGCGATGGGGCAGGGATAGAGAGGGGACAGCTCCCACCACTGCCAGCCCCTTGCCCTGGCTCACATGGGGGTGCTGAGACACTGCTCTTTGCACCCACTGAGCTTCCCTCCCCTCCTCCCTCCTGTTACACAGCGGAGGCCACGGGACATCTGCACCCCCAGGTGGTTTTGTCTGTTTGGTCACTGATCTTCCAGCACCCCATGCGTTCCACCATCACCTCCTCCCTCCCTCCCTCCCTCCCTCCCTCCCTCGGGAGGGTTCTCTGCCCTGCTGATGGGCACTGCCCCTTTCCCAGGAAACCCAGGGGAGGAGACTGGATGCTGCTGGCTTGGCTCTTCCGTGCAGCTGAAAGGGGATCTGTGTGCTGACACTGCTCCTTGCACCACGGAGCCCTTCAGACACATTTCCAAGCGCTCCCAGCCCCACGTCAGTGACGGGGGAAACTCGGCACGGAGCAGGAGCTGCTCTGGTCTGGCTGAAGCTGCACAGAGGGAGCAGCTGCAGAGCCCTGGTGGGCAGGAGGGACAGGGGCACCGAGGAGCTCCGCACCCATCAGGCAGCGAGGCCTTTTCCCTTCGGCCCCAAGGCCTCCTTGAGGCACCGGATTTGGGGTCAGCCCCGAGCCAGACCCTGCAGCGGCCTCTGCTCTGCCAGCCCCAAGAAGCCTCAGACCCAGCAGCCCAGCCTTGCTTATCTTGCGGGATCTAAAGCAAGAACAAACACAGCGGCTTCCAACCCTGAGCTCAAGTTTCATGCCAATAAGAACTGTTAAAAAGAAACCTATTTTGCTGTTCCTTCCTATGGAAATTATTCACAGGGCTTTTCCCAAGCATTGTATAACCTACATATCCTGCTATTTACACACTACAAAGAAGTGATTCTTCAAATGTGAGGTGGGATTACAGCTTGGTGCTCCTTTTCCATCTCCATCAGGCAGGCAGAGGAGTGAACTTTAGAGAGACTTTATTAGCTGAATTACCAGAGGTGTTGGC
Organism: Regulus satrapa; assembly: GCA_013396955.1. Lineage (NCBI taxonomy): Eukaryota > Metazoa > Chordata > Aves > Passeriformes > Regulidae > Regulus > Regulus satrapa. The sequence goes on along the minus strand of VWZN01009842.1, from coordinate 429,894 downwards.
CAAAGAAGTGTCCTGTTCTCTGCAGCTTTCCCATCCTGCTCATCCCCAGCTCCTGTTTTGCAGTGCCAGCTCCCAGACACCACCAGCACTCTGAGCACTCCCTGCACAGCTGGCCTCAAGCTTTTGGGAACAATGACTAATTTGGATCAATTGCCTCAGGATTTGATTTGATTCCAGGGCAGTGACTTGTAACACCAGAGGAGTTCCCAGCTCTGGGAGGGGGGGGTTAAGGATTCTGTGCTCTGTGGCAAACATCTCGTGGGACAGACTTGCAGCAGGGATGTGGAGGAAGACAAGGTCTGTGTCAGCAGGGCCAGTGGCCCCAGTCCTTCCTGGGTCTGCTAGGCCCTGGGCTGCACAGCGTGGCTGTCCCAGTGGATCTGCCACTGCTGTGAAAGCTGCTCCATTTGTCAGCTGGTGCCTTGAGAGAAATGATGCTTCAAACTAAGGAGAATAACATCGTAGCTATGTATTTATTTATTTGAAAGGACAAACTCGCAGTTTAAGTAAACCCTCATTGCTAGGATGACTTATTGATATGTTTAAAGGAAACCTTCCTTTTTTGGCTATATTTTATCTTAAAATCCAGTGTTTTGTTGCAATAGTGAAAATCTTTACTGTGTCACTGGATTCAAAGTCAGAATTATGTTCACAGACCATGGCAAAGGGGAGACATTACCCAATATGGACTGAAAATGAAAACTCTTTACATGTACAACCTCAGTGCAGGAATGGCAGGAAAGAATCTCCTCTTAAAAACACTTGGACACCATGTGCTTTTTCAGCTTTAAATCCTCTGCTGAAAGTCACCCTCACAAGGACCAGGACAAGGTATTTCCACTCACCATATTTTATGATAAGCATCTGTTCAACAGCCACTCCAGACAGTGCTGAGGGAATATAAATCTCAAAGGGTGTTGAGGAATCTCAGCCATTTCTCTGCGGAAATGTGTTTGTATGCTCAGGGACCCAGGACAGCTGTTTACATTGGCCCAGAGCAATTACAGCCCTGGGAACACTATCTCCATGTTCACAGCTCTGTGTCAACTGGACAGAGCCTTCACCTCCTGTCATCTGTGGTCATTTTGGGCAAGAAGCCCGTCTGGAAATATTAACTTACATCACAGAATGGTAAAGGTTGGAAAAGACCTCCAAGATCACCAAGTTCAGCTTTCAACTGAATACCACCACACACAGTACCCATATCATCCAGGGACACCTCATGCCTAACCTTTCAGAGCTGCCAAGAACCCTGAGCTCAAACCAGTTCCTACAACGGGAATTCCCTGACCTTGGTGGCTCAGCAAGGCCCTTGCTGCAGACAAAGGGAGATGAAGCAGGGGAGAACACCCCTCATCAGCCCTGCCAGATGGACCCTTGTGCCCAGCAGGGCTGCCTGGAGCAGAGGGCTCCTCAGCCTCTCACAGTGCTGCTCCAAAGCATCATGATGTGACAAGCACCTGTGGCAGGCATGGAGAATCCCCTGGGAGCAGGATAGGACAAGGCACAGATCACCCTGCCTGGTGTGATTTTTGCCCCTCGGGTTGAGACTGAATCTATTCCCAGTGGCTCTGTGAGCCTGGACCAGCCCCATCCCATCCCATTATCCCATCCCATTATCCCATCCCATTATCCCATCCCATTATCCCATCCCATTATCCCATCCCATTATCCCATCCCATTATTCCATCCCATTATCCCATCCCATCCCATTATCCCATCACTCACGTAGTGCCCGGCGGCGGGCGCGCTCTCCAGGGCCCCGTTGGGTGACTCGGAGGCTCTGCCGGGCTCCATGCTCTTGTCCTGGGGCTTCTCCTCCTCCTTCCCGCCGCCGCCCTGGCCCGGCAGCGCCACCTCCCCGACTCCCAGCGCCTCGGCCTTGTACTTCTTCACGAACTGCTCCATCAGCTGCTGCTCGCCCTCGGCGAGGCCGCGGCACTGCGCGGGGTCCTGGTC
>VWZN01009842.1:412044-427857 GCA_013396955.1 Regulus satrapa | reverse complement strand
TCCCCTCCCCTTCCCTTCCCCCCCTGAAGTGTTTGAACCCACACTGCAGAAGTGAAAGGCTGAACTGGCTTAGATGCCAGTGGTAGCCAGGCTGTTATAAATCGTTTCATCCCCAGAAAACGGACTGGGTGTTTTCATGGTGTTTTAGGTTACTTTTTGTTTGGTTGTTTTATTGAAAACACACCCCAGTCTGCCCGGGAAAGCAAAGAGGCACAGACAGACCTGCGTTGCACAAAAAACCCAGCACACCCTCCCTCGCTGGCACTACCATGACACCGTTCCATGAAATTTGATAACGCAGCTGCTGAAAAGACTAAGAACCCATAAACATCAGAACCCACGAGCAGCTCTCTATTGCCTTGTGCTGGGACAGGCAGAGCTGCAGGGAGTGAGTCAGAGGCCACACCGAGCAGCCCCAAGCCCACAGGGCTGTGTGCAGAGCAGTACACAACGAAAGGTCATCCTTCATCAATTAAAATCATCGTAATGGGGGAAAAATTCAGGGAGCAGTTGGGTCTGTGACACTGACAGCCTCCAATTCCACCTGACTGCTGATTTCACAGCAGAGCGAAGGTGTTTGGTCACTGATGCCCTGTGACACAGAAAGGAAATGCCCAGACACCGCCCAAAATGACATCTCTGACTTATCTGGCCACGACCTCATCAGCAGAGGAAACCCCACTGTGGGCCATGGGGGCGGCACAGTTAACTTCTCCTGGCTGGAAATAAGGGAAGGGAGTTTCCCACTCCGGCATTTTCCTATTGTAGTGTGAAGAGTGACAGGGCAGCCAGTTGGCTCTCTGCCATTCCCTGCATCCAGCTGCATTAGATTTGCTTCTTACTGGGTCAGCACTTGAAAACCCCATCTTAAAAAACTTAGCAGAGAGATTTAACTGTTTGTGGCACATCGGCTGGTTCGGGCTGGGCTTTTCAACACAGAAATGCCTGCACAGCACTGAACTCCTCAGCACGTCAGGAAAAACCTCTAAGGCACTTCCACCTTGGCTAGTCTGAGCCAGAGGGCAGCACTGCCAGGCGGAATTCCTGACAGGAAAATTGGAACAGCAGCAGGTCATGACTGAATGGAAGCAGGGCTTCTTCCCCGTGTCTCGGGGTGCAAGTTAAAAATCACTGCACACCGGGATATCAGACACCAGCACTGTGCCCCTGTGCAAAGGCCGGCTGTGTCCGGATTCCTGGGAAGGCTGCTGCCCTGTGGGAGAAGGTGGTGCTTAGGAACAGCTGCTGGGAGAGCTGTGGGATGCTGGGGCAGTGCTCTGGTGTAAAAATGGCTTTCACAGACGTGAGGAATCCTGTAAGGAATGATAGGAGAAAGAGACAAGAATACCCTGACTGCTCCTCTCAGACTCGCACGGGCACTGCCCCAGGAAGGACAGGGAACACCTCCCTGCTCTGTGCCCAGGACCAGCAGGACAGCACAGCAGCAACGTGATGGGTTCTCAGTGGGAGAAATCCTGATTCCACTGATGTGCCACAGCTAATGAACCCTTACACCAGAGCAAGGGGCCAGCACGAGCACCTGGAGCCTCCTGGAGCTCCATTCCCGGCGCAAAGTCTCTGTGCTGAGAGTGAGGAAAGCAGAGCCTCAAGGCTTTTTTAAAGGATTCCTTAATGCCTGCTCAGGGGCAGGGCTCAGTATCTGCCCAGACATGTAGTGGGATTTCACTCCCTGACCAAGGGAATGCTTAGAAGTTGTAATTGCAGATATCATAAAAACGTGTCCAGAGAAAAGACCGGGGGAAAATAAAATCCAACCTGACACCAAAAACTGCTGTGAAGAATAAGAAAAAGTTGCTACATCTACTGCTATCACTGATTGTTATGGCCAATGCTTTCCTATATTGCCTGAGTGCAGGTAATTTGGAGGAAGAGCATTTTAGTTTTCACTGTTCCCTACTGGATCTTGGGGCTATTTTATGATCTGTTCTTTTCACTCTCCCCAAGGACCCAAGTATCTGCTTCATGACTTCTACAGGCACAGTTTAACAAGAACATGCTCTGAACTTCCTCCTATTATCGACCATGCACTTCAACAAAACAAGGCTAAAAGCCATCCCAAGTTTCCAGCCTGCCCTCAGGAGGAAACCACTGGAGTGAGGCAGTTGTGCACTAACAGCTCTTTGGCCCAAATCCCTTTGAAACTATCCTGAGAGACGCTGGCTGACATCCAACACTTCTCAAAGTTTGTCAAGTTGATCTGCAAGCCAGAATTAATCAAGGTTGTCTCTAAAGCTCCTGCTTGTTGTTTACTTGAACCAAGATATATTCCAGCCTGTCCAGGCACTATAAAGAGACGTTTTTGAACCTCCCCCATCAGGAGGGTGGGGCTGGGGGCTTAGTTGTGCATCCAGCTGTTGGTACAGGACCATGCCCCCCATCTCCTCTTTTTACCCTGAGCTCTCTTTATAAAACCTAAACAGAGATATTTTGTCCTCTTGGAGCTACCCTTGCCAGCAGCACAGGGATGGAGCTGGATGCTGCAGGAGGGGAGGACTGGGCTCCCCAGGGCTGCATTTGGGATCACCCAAACACACACTCTCGAGAGGGTGGGTTCAGGGCCATGGAAGACAAAATCAGCCCAGAAGCCACAGAGTTTGGGCAGCCTTTAGGGCAAGGGGCTGACCCTGCCCGAGGCCCCAGCAGCACCAGGCTGCAGCCCGTGGAACCCGGGCTCCTGGTCCCTCCCAGGCTGGCAGTGCCCAGTGAGCAGGCTGCTGGGAACTGTGCCATCATTGTTCTGCCCGCCCCTCAGCAGCTCCCCATTCCCCCTGAGCTGCAGAAGGCAAAGGCAGCTCACAAAATTGCTGCTGGGCCAGCTCCACAGGGCCCAGTGCAGGGCAGGACCTCGATGAAACATCCCCAGCACACAGCCTGTCCAAGGCCCTCAGGACAACTGGCTTTTAAGCTGGATGAACCATTCCGACCCTGGGGGCTGTGGCTGCACTTTCACATCTGTATCCCAAATTCTTTAAAAAGGTCTGGTTGCATTTTCAGCAGCTTTCAGCTATTTGTATCAGCAGCTATTTGTTTCATTTGAGGAGCAGGAGCTCTTCACTGCCCACTCCTGACAGTGGAATACAGAAGGGTTTTATACCACAGCACAGTGAAAAGTCAGCTAAATGCCTTCCCACAAGAAATGCTCTGCTGGCTCATGCTTCCACATGCCAAAAGCCACTTCCACCCCTTCCCACACGGCTGGTCCCGATGGAAACCAGGCGCCGGAGGGAGGTGGAGCTGGGCTGGGGGCTCGGTTTTGGATCCAGCCCTCGGAACGGGACCACACTCCCTATCTATCTCGCCTTTCTACCCGAAGCTCTCTTTATAACATACTTTTCACATGGACCAGATTATGCTTAAACTGTGAGGAAGCAATTCCCAGCTCCAGAGCTCGATATGAGAGCGGTTCTGCCGGCAGCAGCAGTGGGCAGAGCTCCTGCCCAGGCACACAGGGGCTGCAGGCAGGAGCTCTCAGGCACAGGGCTCAGTTCCCAGCCACGCTCGCACCCCAGGCACACACAGGGAGCCCTCCCACTCCTGGGGCAGGGAGCTCCTCAAGGAGGCTGGAACAGGGATGGGGCTGCTGCTCTTCATCCAAGGGAGCGTGAGGGACCCGGGACTGGGGCCTGTGAGCCCACTCTCCAGGGAACAGCACATCCCCTCCAGCAGCACTGGGACCCTCTAAGCGCAGAGAGGAGGGGCCCTGGGGCACCACCAGCAGCTGCCCACCAGCCCCGGGTGCTCACCAGAAGCCAAACCCCTTCCTGCTCCTCTGCTTGCCCAGCCCAGACACCCCAAGAAGGCCTGGAGGAGTTGTTCTCACACCCAGCCTGGGGCTTTGGAGCGGCCATGGGCTGCACAGGGCTGCGGGACAGCAGGCACGGGGTCTCTCCTCTGCCATGCTTTTACTGCAGATGAGCTTTACCAAAAGACTGAACTTTCTAGTTGTAAAATGCATTAAGACTTCTCCTAGAAATGCAAACAAACCTATAAAACCCAAAGGCATTCCACCCCCCTCTCCCACCTACTCTGCTTATTTACACACTTTTCCAAACCACGGAGTGCTCCGAACATTTTTGCTCTCTGAGGCAAACCCTGATTTACTGTTTTTGCCCGGTAACTTTATTCCAGAGCACAGTTACGCTCCCGAGTAAGTGACCCCAGCCCGCCGTGGATCCCCTTACCAGCTTCTGGGTGAGCCCCGGGGGAGCCCACTCGTAGGTGATGGTGTCGAAGGTGGGGTCCTTGCCCGAGATGTTGGGGTTGGTGACGATCATGCGGTTCCTCTTGTAGATGCGGGCGCCGTCGCCGCCCTTGAGCCGGGCCGTGAGCGCGGAGTAGCCCGAGTCCGAGAGCAGGCGGCCAATCTTGCGGTCATCGTCCAGCTCCGAGCTCAGGCTGTGCTCCTCCTGGCTGCACTTGCACGACTTGCAGATCTTCCTGTGCCCCACAGAGAGCAGCCCCGGTGTGAGCCGGCTGTGGGGGCACCCGGCCTCCCCCAAGGCTCAAACACAGCCTGGGCTGGCGGCACGGACAAAAGGCTCAGGGGGGAATGGGTTGGGGTGGGACGGAGCTCAGAGCCCATCCAGGGCCACCCCTGCCGGGCAGGGACCCCTCCCACTGTCCCAGGTGCTCCCAGCCCAGTGTCCAGCCTGGCCTTGGGCACTGCCAGGGACCCAGAACAGCCACAGCTGCTCTGGGCACCTGTGCCAGGGCCTGCCCACCCTCCCTGGAACAATTTCTCCCCAGTGTCCCATCTAACCCTGCCCTCTGGCACTGGGAGGCCATTCCCCCTTGCCCTGGCACTACAAAATCTGCTGTCTCCCACCCACGGGGAGCTGCTGCTTGCCATGAACTCTGGAGACCCCTTCAAGCATCACTAGATTGGAGATAAGCTCCTCACCAGATTCCAACAGACCAACACCAGCCTTGCCTATTATGAATCTTTTCATGCCATTAAAAAAGTGACTGCTGGAGGGAACTGATGCTTAACTGACTATAATTTGAACTATAATAGGTATAAATTACACAGACAAGTGTCTAAGGACACTCTGGTGGCCATCACTGCCATCAAACACTAAATAGCAAAAGGGGCAAAGTAACTCTGACACAACCCTGAGGATTTCAGCAGGATCTTGGAGTAAGAATGAATCCAGCCAGCCTTTAATGGAATCAATTAAAAAAAATGCTTGTGCTTCCACCAAATGAGTGCTTTAAAGTTTGGATTTTACACAGCTGAGGTATCACAAGGAGGAGCTGAAGATGCCCAGGGCATTCCAGCTGCAGCAGCACAGCTGGACCGCAGCCCCTCTGCACCACCACGGGCCCAGGGAGCTCCCCAGGTGCAGAGGGGATCCCAGTGTTTGTGAGGCAGCTCAGAGGGCACGAATTCTCTTTTAATTAGTGACATTTGGATGTCTGCATTTGATCTGAAAGCCCCTTTGTTGTCCTGCTGGGGCAGGGAGCAGCCCCTGCCCTGAGCTGGGCACTGTCCTGGTCTGCTCCCACCAGCTGCTGCTATCAGGAGCTATTGACCCGAATTTGTGTTTTTGAGAGGAAAAACTAGAAATAAAGTATCCATGTTCTGTCACAAAGCACATTTCAGTCAGGACGCGAGGTTACCTCCAGGAGTGTGGCTCGAAGCCGGAGCACAGCCCCCTGCAGCGCAAACAAGGCACACCTCTTCCCACCTGTGGCTGGCTCCCCGACATCTGGAAAAGAGCAGGACAGCGAGCTGAAAGGCTGCATCCTCAGAGGCTGCCCGAGACAGCACTGAGAGCGCCTACTGTCCTTCACACAGCCATCTCCTCAGCCATTCCTGGTGTCCCACGATGCTTGAAATCTCCCAGACACCATTTGACCATGTCCACACAACCCTGCTACAAGTTTATTTGAGGATGTTTGGGATGCCCATCAAACCCAGGGAACACCCCACATGCTGGGCAACCATCTTCACCTCATCCACAGGGCCTTCAGGTCTCATTTCAAGGCAATTTTGACCCAGTTTACAGGGTTCATACACTGCACATGGATCTGTGCGAGTCAGAAGGTCAGGCAGGAACCATGGAGGTGCCATAACCTGATGCTAAACTTGCTTTACTGCACCTTGGAGCTCCTGTGTCTTTATCCAAGTGTCTTTTGGAAATGTGCCATGTTTCCATGCCTCTGGCACTGGCCTTTAGGGGTGGTTTCCACAGTGAACAGGAAATACAGTGGGGAAACGCTCTGGGGAAGAGAGGTGGAGCTGCTGGTGTGACATTGGGCTGTGGTTGTGCTGCACTTTTTGCTGCTCACTGAAAGCAGAGCAAAGTCACCCAGCCATGTGTGTTCACTGCTGCAGAGACATGCTAACAACCTCCCGACAGGAGAAAGACAAGCAAAAACCCCACCAGGAGCCCATAGCATTGGGAAATAAACCTATTTACTGCCTGCCCCGTGAATTTATCAAACATGGCTTTTTGAACGTGAGGAACGCGGCAGGGTACGGCGGGAGACCAAAACAAAGTGCTGCAGGAGGCACCAGGGCAAGGTGACACCAGCAGACACTGAATTTATCTCAGCCGGGATGTTTACACAGGAGCTGTCAGGCTCCTGCCTGAAAGACACGCTTGTTCCCTGTAAAAATGAGCTGAGCGCAGCAGGAGCGAGGGCAGCACCACGGGAGCGTCACCCCAGCTCAGCAGATCCCACCCGCGCAGGCAGAGAGCAGAGCCCAGAGGCAGAGACGGGCTTTGCCCGCCCTCAGCAAACCCCAACACCGCCAGCCCCCGGGAGCACTGCCAGCTGTCAGGGCTGGGCGCCTTCCTCCCCACTCTGCACCACAAGTTGCACTTCCCATTAGGGCCTGTGACACGCACGGGTCTCACGAGCCCTGGCCTTCCTGGGGCCCTCTGTCAGATTCTATAAAAGGCCTTTAATCTCTCAGACACGAGCTTGCCCTAGGAACTGAATCCTCAGTTGTGCACACACACTGAGAGCCTGTGTGACTCCCAGAGTATCTGAGCTGGGAGCATCCCTGATCCCTGGGGACAATGCTCAGCCAGCTCCATCCCTGATCCCCAGGGATGATGCTCAGCCAGCTCCATCCCTGATCCCTGGGGACAATGCTCAGCCAGCTCCATCCCTGATCCCCGGGGAGGATGTTCAGCCAGCTCCATCCCTGATCCCCGGGGACGATGCTCAGCCAGCTCCCCGGCCAGGAGAGGCTCAGGGCAGAGCAGGGCAGGAGGTGCCCGTGCTGGTACGTGCCCCTGCAGCCTGGCTCCAGCCCCTGCACCCATTGTCACCGTCCTCCCGTGCCAGATCATGCACTATTTAAATCACTCGCCGGCACCTCGGAACAGGCCGTCCTTGCCAAAACCTATTTTCAAAGGGAGGGATCAACAGCAGTGGAAGAACTGAGGCGGAAGAACAGATGCTGCTCCCCAGCCCCTGGGGACCTTGGGCTGACCCAGGCTGTGTCCAGCAGCTCCAGGCTCAGAGGCAAACCCAGCGATGACGCTGGCAGCTCCTCTTCCTCCTGCTCCCTCCTGCATCCTCCACTGCCAGCACCAGACTCCTGCACAGACCTGGGGCCCCCTGAGCTCTCATCTGATGTTCAAACTCATTCTGCACCTTTCAGGAGGAAAAGCTTATTTGATGGCACTCAGGAAAGATATTTCACTTACTTGGAAAACACTTGGATGTTTCACCTCCATGGATATTGCTGACAAGTACGAAGTGTTTATAAACAGATGTTCTAGAAATGACCAGATGTTTGTCTGCCAATTTTAAGGTAGATGGCAGGCCTTTACACGCCTTCTTTTCTTGCCCAGAACTATAAAGTCTCCACACAAGGCTGCTCATCCTGGAGAAACCCAAGGGGTAGGAAATGGTCCTTTTCAGCTCCCTTTGCCCCAGGACTGCTGTTCTATTTCTGCTTCATCTTTCACCTGGAATTCTCATCTCAATTTTCACCTCCAGTTTGTCCCAATATTTCAAAGCCAATGAAAGACTTCTCACCCCCAGGGTTCACAAAAATACATCTTAAAAATTGCCTTAACATGCCCAAATACTTCCCTCTGCCTCTAATATCCAAATGGAGGATGTTTTTGATTCTTCAGCCAGCTGCCCAGGACAGAAAAAGACACAGAGGATTCCCACAGACCACTCACAACCCTGCCAGTTCTGGAGCCACGTGCCAGGTACGCACTAACTGCTGGGGCTTAGCTGCCTCTGATCTTAGTGAGTCAAACAGGAGCTGAGTAGCAGCAAGGGACTGCAAGTGGTGGTTTATCTAAAACACAAACATCTGGATTAAATGAACTCATTTGGAAAAGGTTTGCTCACACAAGGGGGAGGGCACAGGGAGAAGCGTGGTGGGCAGCCCAGGGAGCTCCCCAGCACGGCAGTGTCAGGGGAGCTGACAGCCCCGAAGGGGGCCCAGCAGGCTCAGACCCCTCTGGGCCGGCATCTCCTCGAGATTCTGGCAGGCTGTGCTTGGAGGAGAGTCACCCCTCACTCCTTCAGAAGCACAGGGGGATTTGAGCCTGTGCAGGGGCCAAACACAACAGGCGCCAGTGCTCGGTCACTGCACGCCCTGCCCAGCCACGGGGCTTCTCCTCATGCTCTGCTACGGCTCCTCACTTCGGCATAAAAGGAAATTTCTTTTAAAAAATTATGCAAGACACTGCAAAAACCCCAAACCCGGTAAGATAATGTGAAACAAATGCTCTGTCTTATCCCAGCCTCTACCTATGCCCCGGCCCACATGAGAACTGCAGATGAACTTTGGCATCACCTAAAGATAAGAGTTTGGAGACATTTGTAAGGCTTAAAAAAAGCACCAAAACCCCAAACCCAGGCCTGTGTCACCAAACTGGTTGAAGGAAAGCAAATCCTGCTCAGCAGGACTAGAAAGACACTCCTTGCAAGATTTCTGTTTTGGCTTTCTCTGCCTCGCAGCATTCTTGCTGCTAGAAGAGCAAAAGCAAGTCAGGGCAGAGGAAATTCTTGGGTAGTGAAATGTTAGGAAGTCGAGGCTGTTCTACCCACAAAAACATTGCTGAGCAGTGTCAGGAGCACACCAGTAATGCCATGGTTTGCTGTTACAGCAGCCAAAGGCAGGGCCCTCGTTTGCTGGAAAACAGAGAGCCTGGAATGACAATGACAAGGAAAAGACCCAAACACGGCTCCAGCCTGGCCTAGGGCTTGAGGACTCCTCTGGAAAGGAGCGCTGAGCTTCCCTGGACGGTCTGGGGAGATGGAGTCCTGGCCAGGAGCAGCTCGGGCTCCAGCTCCACAGCCTGCTCTTTGTGCTCAGCTGACACTCCACAAGGCTCTTCTGGCCAGCCCAGCACACCCTGGCCAAGGACCCTTTGCCAAAGGCTCTCCTGAAACCAGTTTGGCAGCTGGGTTTGGTGCCAGGGACTGTCCTCAGGGGCAGCAGAACCTCTAGAACTTGGGCCTGGAATCACAATCAGTTTCAATAAGCTTGGCCAGTGTGCTGGTTAATCCAGGAGCATCGAGGACCCAGCACACATCCATCCCATCACATATCCATCTCACATCCCATATCCATCCCACATCCATCTCACATCCCACATCCCATCTCACATCCATCCATCCATCCATCCCATCCCATCCCATATCCATCTCACATCCCATATCCATCCATCCATCCATCCATCCATCCATCCATCCATCCATCCCACATCCCAGCCCCCTGTCCCCGCCACGGGCAGTCCCCAGGGACAGGGCTCTGCTCTCTCGAGTGCTGTGCCTGGTGCCAGCAGAGCACGAGTGTCCCTGGGGCAGGTCCAGGGCAGGGTGTAGGTGTCCCACAGCAGTTTTCCCTCCTGGCACTGCTGCCCGAGTCCCCTGCAGCTCTCCAGCCCCCAGCAGGCTTTGGGGACACAGTGCCACTGCCACAGGCACAGAAGAGACGAGCAAAGGGGGCCCTCCTGCTTCCACAGAGCCTTCTGGATCCCGAAAGCATTTATTGCACAACACCCTATTTGGAGACTGAAAACGGTGCTGGAGACACGTAACTACCTCAAGTATGTTTTCCCCTCCTTTTTAGGGAGGGAAGAGGAAAAGCTGGTTTCCAAAAAGTTACTCCAAGTTCACAACAGCCCTTCAGAGCCGAGGTCCTCGTTTCACCTCTCCCCACAGCCAGTGCTCCCAGTGCCTCTCAGGCTCCATCCAAACCCTTCCCCGCAGCCTCGCAGCAGATGCCCTGCCCAAAATCACAGTCGGGGCAGCAGAGAGCTCCAGGGAGGCTGAGGGACCTCAAGAGCCCTTTGGGGGATTCCTCCAGCTGCAATGAGTTTTGAAGATTTACAACTAGCTCTGAAATGTACCCGTGAACAAAGGATCAGGGAAAAGCCACACAATATTCACATGGGTGGGACCAGTCTGCTCAGCACAATTGCTGAGGGACAGGGAGGGATAGCAGATCATTCATTGTCATTTTTTGACTATAATAGAATTAAACTTGCATAATAATAGTGCATAATAATAGCTGAAACTTCCTCAAGGATTTGGGGCTAGCTCAAACTTATGGACTTCCAATAACTGGAGGGTGCAAGGTTTCCATCCAGCAGCGAGGGGAATGCTGCATGCTCCAGCTCACATATTGGGCATCTGGCTAAATTCTTCCTTTTCTGCTGATGACCAGCAAACAGAATGGCTTGGGTTGCAAGGGACCTTACATTTCATCATCCTCCTTGACTGAACCTGGCGAGTGCAGCCTGAGGTGTGCTCAGGAACCATCTCCCAGTCCTGGCACAGAACAGCCCGAAAGGTCCCCTGAGCCTCCTGCAGAGGGCTCAGCTCGGGGGGGACACTTGGGGCCGTTCTGGATTTCAGGAGAGGCCCCTTGACAACAACTGCAGGGGAAATAAATCTGAGCAAGGCAAGCAACTGCCCTTAGAAGTGCATTAACCAATAAACACATCCACTTCTGCAGTTCTGAGAACAGCAAAGGGATGTTTTGATTTATTTTCTTCTCATTTTCATAGAAAACATTCATTGTAATCATGACCTGCAAGCAATTTGTTTCCCTGGCAGATTCCAAGCAAGTGTTATTCCAGTTATCACACTCACAGGAAAAAAAATTCCCTTCCAAAAGGCTGCCTTTCATCTCAAATTCTCTCTTTTGGATTTATTTAAGGCATCGATGAACGGGTTGATATCAACTGAAATACTGGAAGCACTTACTGTATTAAACTTTGCAGAATAAGAAGTTTGCTGCCTTTTATTATAGCAACATAAAGAGCAGGTAAAGGCACTGATACTGGAGGAAACTATTTCAATGGAGCTGCCAGATCCCAACCTGCAGGATAACAGAGCTCCAACAACCAGGGCCTCTGCAAATATCTCCCTCTTCCAAGAGCACATAGCTGGCAGCATTCCTTTCTTCACTAACAATGTGTGAATTAATGATAAGAGAAGGGCAAATGCTGAAAAATCAGATTTTTTTCACAAGTCAGACAGTATTTCAGACACTTGGACTTAATTATAAACCCAAACCAAGCTGTGAGGAAGTGTCTGGAATGGAAAGAACCTCCCAAGCTTAATTAAACAGCAGATGTGCAGAGTTCCAGAGCACTCAGGTAAGGGTCTCAGCGTGATCTCCAGTGACCTGCCCAGAACCAGCTGGGTCCTTCCCATCTCCCACGTGAGGAGAAGCCACTGGGAATGGGGGGCCCTCAGAACACTGACAGGATGCACCCACGGAGCTGCTTCCATCAACTTCCCATGTAATTTAGCACTAAGTCTCCTCTCAGCAGTAGGAGAAGGCTCTTTACGGCAGAGGACACAGCAGAAAGCTGAGGGAGGGCAGAGGGCAGGGCCGTGCCTGGCCCACCCCGTCCTGCACAACCTCTGCACAAGCTGGGAAATCACGGGAGGGGGTTTTGAGCAGCACATCCGCAGCTCTTCAGAGCAGCACACGGACCAGGCCAAGGGAATCTTGCGGCTGGTGATGCCCTGAAGCCAAGGCAGAAGCTGAGGGACTGCCACCCCAAACGCTGGCAGGACACAGCAACCATCACAATGAGGGACAGAGAATTCACTCTCCTGTGTTCATCGGATGGAGTCGGTGTTGGGAGCAGGCGAGATGGGAAAGGTGTGGGGAACCAGGCTGGGACCAGCATTAGGGAACGCCAGCTCTCCAAAAATTGCAAATAGCTGCCTGGAAATATTCCCCTTTCCCTGAGCCCCATCCCTAAATGGAACAGTAGCTCCAAGATGGGACATCTGAGTACTGCCATTCCTGGATGGCTGAAATACAGTATTTCCTTCTTTTAAAAAAAGGATAAAAACCCCAGCCTAAACAAATACTCCAGACGCTGCCTCTCTGCAGGACCAGAGGGATTTGGTAATTTGTAAATTGCATTTTATTGGACTCAGTTTAGCTCTGAGTCCAAGTCCCAAAGTAAGGTCTTTAACCCTGTGCTGCTTTATGGCTCCACATCTATAAATACTTGCCCAGAGCAGGTTTCGCCATTAGGATCCCATCTGCTTCCTCCCCTGGGCTCCAGCACAGGGACACTGCTCTGCGAGCAGGGCTTTAGTCCCACCAGGCCAGAGCAGCTCCCAGGGCAGCCACAGCCCCGGTCACAGCAGCCACGTGTGACCTGTCCCCAGCACCAAGCTCCTCATCCTCCAGGGGTGGCCCTGCAGAGATGGCACCAGCTCCAGGAGGAAACTGAGCTCCTGCCAGAGGCGACAGCCAGAGATGATGAGCCCGAGAGCTCTGCAGGGACACACGGCTGCCAGGGGCGTAACCCCAAGGTTTCACAGTCCAACCCCACAGAGCCCAGGCGAAGCTGTTTGTGCACAGCCCTGGCAGCGCTCGCACTGGGGAGCAGCAGCACCTTCGAGGGGCTTGGGCACGGCCCCTCGCTCAGCATCCTCACCAGCACCCAGCCAAACTGCTCACAGAGCTCTGGGCGCGGCAGAGGCTCCTCGGATGTGTCCCACAGAACAGAGCCCCGCTGCGTGGGAGCTGAGCCAGGCAGCTGCTGGAGCACAGCTCAGGGCTCAGCCCGGGCACCCTGCACACCCTGACCGAGGCACCCCCGTGACGGGAGCACGCACGGCCAAGCCGACTTCCCAGCTGGGATGGCAAGTGTGACACCCGTGCCAGCCCCCAGTCCCAACCAGCACTCCCAACCAGCCCCATCTGTCCCTGCAACAGCAGCACTTCTCTGCTGTGCTAAGGATGCTCTGGATGTTTGCACGTCCCATGCTGAAGAACGGAAGAAAGAAAAAGTTCAAGACCCAAAATTTGTATTAACTGAGTAAACTTTACCTTGGCTTTGATGGGTGCTTTTAGCTTCATGGGTTATTTTGTTCTGACAAGAAGGGGCAGGCTTCAGTGAGAACAGTACACAAGCCCCAGAGCCCGCCTGGCCAGCTGGGCCCGCTCCAGCGCTCGCACCGTGCCAGCCATCGCCTTCTCCCGGCTTGGAGCTTTAACTCTCCACTCAGAATTTAATCCAAACAAGCCCTGTGCCAAACAGAATGCTGTCCCACTCATGCTGCTTTAATTTCCTCAGAAAGAATCCCAGAATACTCTAGGCAAGACATCAACAATAATTAAACCCAACAGTGATTGAAAATCAAATTTTCGGGGCCTCGCAACAAACTCTAATGAGTTCCAGACTTGCCTTCCCGACTTGCTCAGACTGGCTGTGTGACACTGCCAAGCTAAATTAAAATTTGACAGTATTCCACTCCATGCCCAGAAAAAGTGCCCGTCTTAGGATTCAGGAAATTAAACAGCCGTCTACTGCAGAGACACCCACTTATGTTTGGACGTAGATTATTCAGACACTGATACAGGGTCTGTATTATTCTTTTCTCTTGTTTTCATTATGTCATTCCATATCCCTTTCGAAGCACAAACTAGCCGGGATGTCTTTTTTCATCCTGCAGTGTTCAGGTGAGGAGACAGGCAGCTGGGCAGCAGAACTGTGCAGAGCCTGGGCATCCCCCCTGCCCCAACCCTGGGAGGGTCTCTCAGCACAACAGAACCTTCCACTGCAGCCCGTGCCTCAGATTTCAGGGCATGGAAGGTGACATCTTGTCCTTTGCCCTTCCACCAACGGGAGCCGAGCGTCTGGCCGCGCGTTTTGGGAAGTCTCGGACGTTCTCTGCCTCCGGGGGCCTTTCTGGGCTGCACGGGAGCCTCCTGCCACACTGCATCCCTGCACAGCATGCTTGAGGAGCTCCTGGAGATGGCTCCAGAAACAGCTCTGCCAGGGCTTATCCCTCAGCAGGATTTGCTCAGCCCTCCTGGCTGTCCCAATCCAGCCCTGCTCTTGCACTCCCCCAGGGATGCCCAGCCTGGGGCTGCCGGCAGGAGCTCGGCCCTGCTCAGACCCCCCTTCTCCAGACAAGGCAGGGATTGAGCTGCTGCTGCAGAGCCGGCCTGACCGCAGCCCAGCAGCAGCCTCGTGAGAAAGGCTCACTTTCCACTCCTGTGGGACCCGTCTCCACTTCCCGAGGGCTCCAACTGGCACCCAAAGGTGCCCTCCCCATGACACCTCCGACCCCGTGGACATGCCTGAGGTGTCAGCAGCAGGGACGTGCTGGAGAGGACACATTGCTCTGAGGATCACACAGCAGAACATCCCTCCAGCAGGTCCCACCAAACCCTGGCCACCTCCTGCCGGGACAGGGCCATCCTGCGGTGCCACCCTGGCCAGCAAGCGCTGGCAGTGTCCCCACGGTGGGCAGCCAGCAGGGTCGGCAGACAGGGAGGGAGGTGGCAGGGGAGGAGGAATCCCGAGCCCCTCAGTCCCACCCCAGAGCACGGAGTGCTGCAGGGAGAGCAGGGCACGAGGATGCTGAGGAGCACAGCCCAGCCCAGTCACCCAGCAACTCCTGCTGCCAAACACCAACCTGTGCCCGGCCATCCCACAAGGAACAGCCAGCTCCCAGGAAAACCCGCGCTCAGTTTTCCTTGGGATCCAGCAGAGGCTCGGTCCAAACCGAATGGGACAGAAGGTTCTACACCTCAACAGCGGCCAGGCTGACCTTCCCGTCCTGACAGGCAGGCTGGGCCCCCGAGGCCAGCCCTGGTCAGAAAGTTCCTGTCCCAGGGAGCCAGCCTGCCCAGGGCAGGGTCTGGGGTGACAGGGGGTCCCAGGGCACACACGGGGCGCTGCCCAGCTCGATGGGATCGCTCCAGGCTAACACGGGGTGCTGAACTCATCCCCGAACCACGCGGCCACAAAGGTGCAGAGAGGAAGGTCACGGGAGCAGCTGCTGCCATTCCACACGCTTTTATCTGGCACCAGAATCCCGCCATGGAGCTCAGGGCCATGCCAGGAGGGCTCACAGCACAGCCAGGGGGGAAGAAGAGCCGGGATTTATTGGAGCGAACACTTTCCAGTGGGTCTAGAAGGGGACAGGCGGCTCCCTCCCACCCCCAGGAGTGCACCTCAGCGCGGCTGTGCCCTACACGAGTCACTGCGGACCCGAACAGCTGCTGTGCCAGCAGGAGCTGAGGAGGAGGGAGTTTTTCAGGGCAATAAGCACCGAGGCGGGCAGAGCGCTGGGAGCCGGGAGCGCAGGAGCAGGGCAGGACTGCAGGGACGGGGTCTGGGCCCGGCCCGGCCGCTGCGAGGCCAGGAAAACCGGGAGAGGAGGGACACGGGAAAAACAAACCCGGGCGGGCCTCAGCCGTGCGCTGCCCGGGGCACCCGCCCCTCCCGGGCACCTCCGGACGCGGGGATCGCTCCCGCTGTCCCCGGGCTGTCCCGGGCTAGACATCGCTCCCGCTGTCCCCGGGCTGTCCCGGGA
>VWZN01009842.1:342826-399466 GCA_013396955.1 Regulus satrapa | reverse complement strand
CAGACTGCCCTCAGCCAGCAGCTTCAAAAACCCTGCCTTTCCAAGAACCTAACATTCTGATGGCATCCTTTGGCTTTATCCTTGGAACAGGCATCTCCTTCTCTCCAAGAATGGGACCTCCCAGCACCTCTTTGTGCACCTCGAGTCTCCCCCAGCCCGCCCTCAGCCCCATCCCTGCAGCTCTGGAGCTCCTGGGCACAGAGAACTCACAGCCACTCTTTGCCAGGTGTCACCAGGGAGCTGCAGCAGCAGGGGCATTCCAGAGCCATGGAACGCTGCAATGGTTTGTGTTGGAAGGGACCCTAAACCCACCTTGTCCCCTCCTCTGTCCCAGGGTCCAGCTCTGTCCCCATGCCAGGCTCTGTCCCTGTCCCTGTCCCTGTCCCTGTCCCTGTCCCTGTCCCTGTCCCAGCTCTGCCTGAGCCCTGTGCTGTCCCCTCAGCTCTGCAGCGTGCCTGGCTGGGGAGGGTGAAGGTTGGGCTGGTGGCATTGTCCCCAGGGATGTGGCACCTGGCAGCAGCGGCGCCCAGGACAGGCCGGACGGCGCCTGACCCCTCCTGCTGCCAGAACCACACCGGGCAGGACACTGGGCGCACTTGGACAAAGACTGGGCCATAAACAGAGTCCATCAAAATTATTAATGGTGTTTTTCTAACCTTTTTAACGAGGAGATACTCACTTCCAACAGCGCTGCCAGTGTTGGCATCCTTGAATTTTTTTCTTTCCAAAGAGGTTTAATTGAGCTAGGTATAAATAGCCTATCAGTAAACAAGACCTTTTGGCTCTGTGAATCATGTCTAAAATATTTGAAGCCCTCCACAGCCTCTCTAATGGTGAAGAATGTGCTCATTAGGCTGGTCCAGATGCATTCTGCGACCCAGTGAGAAGCTCCCTGTGCAGCAGATAAATCTCAGCGCTGTCAGTGCTCCTGTTCGCAGGCACCGGGCGCTCCAAGCCCTGGCACCCCCTCCAAGGGCCTTGGCACGTGGGGCTCTTTGGCCTTCCCGGATTTTCAGAGTTTCACCCCCAAATAATTTTGACACAAGAGTCGCAGGAGCCGAGTTTATTTCATTCCATTGACTTCACCCCTCGCCTCAGAGAATTCCTGAATGACTCCAGAAATCCCATAAACAACCCTGCACTGAAAACAAAATGGACACTGGAAAAGAGAGCAACTTTTGTTCTGAGTTTACTTTCTTGGGAATTTATCAGCTAAGCATTTACATGACAAACATCTCTAGTTAATCTTGCTAGGGTGATGTAAGTGAATGGTCCCATCATCCCCAGGAATGCATTTTATTTTCCTTCAGTAATCTCCATGGCATTAATTACGTCTGGTCCAGGGTATGTGGAAGTGTTTGCAGCATCAGAAACTTTATTTTTAAAGTCACACTAGACCTAGAAACATGTATACACGTGGATTCACACCTACCCCCACCCAAATAACTGCCCCAATTATAGAACGGGTTGGAAAGCTGGAGTCCAAAAGCAGAGACCAAATGCCTCTGAGGTGAAGGGCGTAGAGAGTTGTTTTGACCTGAATAATAAAACTGAAATGCCCAGCTCTAAAAATATCCAGGAATATACTTAGGCCCCAGATTCTTCAAATTTCCTTAAAATGCAAATATGGGGATTGGAACTTTTCTTATCTCGCCTGATGCCTCTCGGAAATAGAATTTGCTGCATTTTTAGCCTGCTTTTATCTGAGAGTTTCAAAGTCCTCTGCTGATCTTAATTAAAACTTGGATGGGGAGCTGTGTAAGGTTTAGAACTCTTGATCGAGGTAAGGAAAACAACTTCATTTTAAAAAAAGAAAAGGGACAAAAAGAAGCCTCCAAGGCTGACAGCAGGCAGGAGAGCAGAGCCTGTGGTAATTCCTGGACTCCCAGCTCCTCTTGGGAGGGAGCAGTGCAAACCCAGGCACTGGGCTCAGTGGGGCTCTGAGGATGCTCATCAGCCTCCCTGGCTGCTGCTTTCAGGGCCCCTGGGAGGAACACACAGAGCAGCAACAGCAAATGCATTTTACAGAGCTCCCCTCTCAGTTTCACAGCAATCACATTATTACACCTGGTATTTTGTCACTCTGCTGTGGATTTAATGGGATTTAACTGAACTCGTGCATGCCATGGGCTGTGGCCCAGCTGCCCTTCAGGGTTGGGTGTTTGGGGGCTGATTCTGCCCTGGACATTCCAGCCTTGAGCATTTCCCCTCGGTGGGGAAGGGCCAGGGCTGGACACTGACAAACCTCAGCACAGCTCAGTGGGAAAGGAAGTCTCAGGCCATAAATATTTCCTGTTATTTTCAACCTATCAGTATCTGTTCTATCCCCAGTCCATGCGAGGAGTCCTTGCTGTGTTCAGGAAATGCACCCCGAGTTCTCAGGGGTGTAAAACATGCTGAGCTCACCCTGGTGCTGCTCATTCCCCTTTCCTCCTGTCAGCAATTAGAGCCAATAAACATGGCAGGCATAATGAATGGATTTATTATGGTTATCTTAGTGCTAAGTAAACTCTGAGATAAGAAACACAAAGATGGTCCATAATCTTAAACTGCTTATTAAATTATTATCGTGTAAGTATTTTATAGGCTGAGGAGAGCAGCAGCAGCTCCCGAGCTCGGATCCCTCAGAGGACAACCTGATCTGGTGGAAGGTGAACCTGCCCAGGCAGGGGATAAGAACTGGGTGGTCTTTAAGCTCCTTTCCAACCCAAACCATCCCAGGATTCCGTGATTCTGGGACAGAAAGATTTAATGGTTGGACTCAATGGTCTTAGAGGTCTTTTCCCACCCAAAGGATTCGGTGAAAGAAAGCCAAGCACAGGCTGCACTCAGACCCACATGAAAAGGTCACAAGTGAGCTAAGGTTTGCTTGTTCATAAATCCCAGGTTCTATTTGCAGACAGGAAAACCCAGGCTGAGATTCTCTTTTAGGAAAAGCAGAAAGATTGAAAAAACCCCTCTTGACCATGTCATATTTCCCTGGTGTTGCTGGTGACAATGTCCCCAGTGTGCCCAAACCCAGTCCCCAGGCTGCAGGGTGACGCTGAGCTCTGGAGGAGGGCTGGTGGCCCTCAATTTAAGTACAGAAAGGTGAATTCTTATGTATTACAGCATTTCAGAGGGTGTGGAACAGGACAGGTGTTAGTTTGTTACTCTGTGGTGATCTTTGAGTGCCTTTAATTGGACAGGATTAACTGCACATCTTCCTGTGCCTCTTTTAAAACACATAAAAATGTTCTTTAGTTCTCTTGCCCATTTCCAGGCACTGCACTTCCACTTGCTGGGAAAGCTCACATATTCCAATGAATCACACGCCTTTTCTTGTCTAATCACCAGATCCCTGACCTGGCAGCAGTAACAATTCACTGAAACTATTTGTAATGGTGGAGCAGTGTCTGTAAATCAGCCTCTCTCTGCTGACTCTGCTGCAGCCGCCCGGATTTACTCCAGGTCTGGATGTGCTACGTTCATTTTTTAAACAGACCCTTTTTTAAATTGATGTGACATCTGTGAAGGTCACAGATATGTCTGCGGGATGCCATATGGAAGGAGACAGTCCAAGGAGATACTGTTCATCAAAATCCCAGACAGTCCATTCCTGTTGATGCAGAGAAATTCCCAGAACTGCTACACGTCTCTCTCTCCCCAGCACTGCTCCATCACTGGGAGCCATGGGCTGTAAATCTGTGGCTCCAG
Source organism: Regulus satrapa (assembly GCA_013396955.1). Taxonomy (NCBI): domain Eukaryota; kingdom Metazoa; phylum Chordata; class Aves; order Passeriformes; family Regulidae; genus Regulus; species Regulus satrapa. Next base: position 395,770 of record VWZN01009842.1, on the reverse strand, counting down.
CCGTGGTGCACAGTTCATTCATCCCTGGGTCATTCTGCTGAAATGCTCAGAAAAGCCCGGGTTTGCTCCAGCCTTCTGTGCTCTGGTCTGGGGGCTGCCGAGAGCCTCTCACCGCCTTGCTTTTCGTATTTCAGCAGTACCGGCGTTCTGCGACTCCGGAGGAAACACAGCTGGGGCTGACGCTCAGCGTTTGGAAATGGCACCTTCCTGCAGTGCTCGGGGTGATGGGGGGGCCCGAGCCCTGCCCGAGAATGGGGCTGTCCTGTCCAGCTGGATGAGCGCACCCCGGGCATCCCCCAGGCTGGGGCTGTCCTGTCTGCACCCCGAGCATCCCCCAGGCTGGGGCTGTCCTGTCTGCACCCCGAGAATCCCCCAGGCTGGGGCTGAGCGTGCCCCGGGCAGGGCTGGCTCGGGAAGGCGGCACTCGCCACCTGCGGAGCCGGCCGGGAAATGCAGCAGCAGCAGCAGCAGCAGCAGCCCGGGTCCGTCCCGGCAAACGGCGTTTGCTCCTCGGGCACAGGACCACAGGGCTGGCAAAGCCCTCCCGGCCCGTGGAGCCCAGGCTGTGCCCGATGCCCACCGTGTCCCCAGCCCAGAGCACTCAGTGCCACCTCCAGCCCTGCCTGGGACCCTCCAGGGATGGGCCCCCCAACCTTCCTGGGCAGCCCCTGCCGAGGCCTGGGCACCCTTCCCATGGGGAAATTGCTCCTGGTGCCCACCCTGCCCTCCCCTGGCCCAGCCTGAGCTGTTCCCTCTCCTCCTGTCCCTGTTCCCTGGCGCACAGCCTGTCCCCCCTGGCTGTCTCCTCCTGTCAGGGAGTTGTGCAGAACCCAAGCTTCCCCCTTGAGCCTCCTGTTCTCCAGGCTGAGCCCCTTCCCAGCTCCCTGGAGGTGTTTCATACCTGTTTGAAGCTTTACTGTGCTCCTGCACGGGGCATCCTCATTTTTGTTCTGGCAGCCCAGCCCCGAGGGTGGGGAGCCATCCTTCCTCCCACAGAAACCTCCCAATTGTTGCCTCTTTTTAATCTGATGTTGCCTTTTTCTCCATCCATCCCTGTCCATTTTTTACCATCTTGAAAAAGAAGCCATCACTAGCCATTGGGAAGAAATTCCCTGGCAGGGTGGGCAGGCCCTGGCACAGGTGCCCAGAGCAGCTGTGGCTGCCCCTGGATCCCTGGCAGTGCCCCAGGCCAGGCTGGGGCTGGAAGTGGGACAGTGGAAGGTGGCCCTGACATGGCAGGGGTGGCACTCGGTGGCTTTTGACCATTTTAAAAACCATTCTCTGGTTCTGTGGCCACTGAAAATGCCAGGTGAAGACACAACAGCAAGGAGTTTATTCCTGTGCCAGGGCTCAACTCCAGACTCAGCCCAGCAATACCTCGACCACCACTACCCACGAGAAATTTATTCAATACATCCTGCCTCATTTTCTTGTCACAAATTGCCAGTATTCACTATTCAGTTCATCACAAAGTAATTTTGGCAGACAATTCTTGATCTGAAGTTCATTTGTAGTTCATCTTCAGAATTAATTTCTTTTTGTTGGACACATTAATGGCATATTACTGGTAATGCTTTTAATGAGGCTTCCAGCATGAGCACTCACATCTGCAATCTGAAATGGGATTTATGAAAATATCCCCCACTAGGTTAAAATTGATTTACAAAAAAATACCCAAGTAAATTCCTAAATATTAATGAGAAGTGGGCATAAAATACCCCTGAGCAAATGTGGAAACAACTGAAGATTTTGGGGATCCATTCCTGGCTCTTTGTGTGGGTTTCCCTCTCTCCCTGTGTAACTCTGTGGTGCCACTGGCGTGTCCAGCACGAGGCAAAGCTCCACTCTGGGCTGGCAGCTCCTGCTCAGCCTGCAGAGATCCCTTTGCACTAATCCATCTCTCAGATGCAGCCACTGAAGTCTCCTCTTCCCTCTGTTTCCCAAGAACATTCTGGGCTTCACATTATCTCTTAGCAGACTCACTACTAAATGCTTCTAAACTTTATCTCCAATTTCTCATTAAAACTTGCCTGCATTGATGTTTCAAGCTGTTCTGTCAGAGACGTTGCCCTCTCCGTGTTAAACACAGAGTAAATGAGCAGCTCTGCTTCTGTATTGAACCTTCTTCACTTTTTTTTTTTTTAGTTCCAAATCAGAATCGATAATCCCTGATCAAGAACATGGAGTTATTTTTAAAAATCTTGTCTCTGGAATGAAAAGTTAATTTTGGATTTTGCAGTGAAACATAAATTATTTGGGAAGGAAAAGCTTCTCAGCACAGTGGCCCATGCAAAGCACAGCTGGGACCTGTCCATGAGGAGGGCAATCCTCTGCTTCTCCATCAGCTGTCTCTGCTGCGAGGGAAGAGCTGTCCAGGGGCAGATCCCAGCCTGCCAGCACTGCCCCTCCCTGTGCTGAGGTAACTCGCCGTGACAGGCGTGGGCAGAGAGGCAGCACCAGGCTCTGCTGGGAAATGCAAAGGGAAGTTGTTCTTCCACCACTTAACAGCTGTAAATATTAAATGGGCTTTACAATTCTTTTTCTAGTTGCTGAACAAATTCAGAGCTTGAAACATTAAGGGGAAGGAAGGAAGGAAGGAAGAGAGGATGGGATGAAGGGAGTGCGATACTGACAGTGGAAGCTTTTACCTGGGCTTCTTTGAACAGCAAACACATTTATTTCCAGGTTTTAATTTTTCCCCATGGAAAGGGCAATGTGGCATCAGCCGTTCTGGGAGCTGTGGCTATTTTGCCCTTTCACTGCAAACTAATAATATGATCGTTTACATCTTCGTGTCACTTTATTTTTATCAGTAGCATGAATTTGTGTGTTCTTGATGGGATTTTTCAGGTCAGGAAGAGAAGTGGCCAGCAATACCCTTGGTGAACAGAATCACCCTGGCTGCACAGCACAGGAACAGCTCATGGCACTCTCCAGCACGTCCTGCCACTGAGCGTCCTCAGAAAGGCCCTTCCAGCTCCCAGAGGTTCTTGGCTGCAGAGGCCTCAGCCCTGCTCCATCCCACTCCCTCCACTGGGAAATGAAACCAGCACTGGAAGTTTTCCTGGAGTCAATTCCTTTCCTTCCAGGGCACAAGAATCTTGCTCCAATGCCGCAGCCTGGAGCATCCCATTTCCCTAGGGGATGTGAAAGCAGGGTTGGAGCCAAGCAGTGCTGTCCCCAAAGCTCTGCCTTCCCAAAAACGCTCATGTCCAGGCAGGAGGAGGAAGGCAGGAGCAAAGGGGGGCTGGATTGCTCAGCTTTATAGCTACAGACACCACAGAGGGCATAAAGAGCCAGACAGACCCGCGTGGAGATGGCATCTGTGTTTGGAACACCTGAACAGAGTTACCCTGATCTTCGAATAAAACTCTCTGTTGAATGCAGCCATTAATCACGAACTCTGGCCAAGAGCTGTGTCTCTCCCCGAGCAGGTTCTGGGCACTGTCAGGGGTGAGCAGGGAGGTGACACTGCTCCTCCTGCCTCCTGGTGCCTGGCTCGGGCTCTGTCCTCACACCACAGGCAGGATTTGGGATTTGGGATTTGGGATTTGGGATTTGGGAATGTCCTCAGGGAGCAAGAGGTCCCTGTGGATGCTCTCTGCCTCTCCAGGCTCTGGAATGCCCCCAGTCCAAGGCCCCAGCACAGCTAACAAGGACTTTGACTCTTGTATTCCTTACTGCTCTCCTTGTCAGACTGCAGCCCCTCACAGGCAGGACTTGTTTGTGTCACATTTTGTATTTATTTATTCTCACTACACATTAAATGCTAATAACAGGGACCTTGAGGACAGACTCTGTTGGTTCTTATTCCCTGCTCACATTTCAATGTCTCCTCTTAGGCATTATCTAAATTAATTCTTTATTCTTTATCCAGCTGTGATCACGGATGTTTCATGGAGGAAACCCTGGAGCAATGACCTGAGTCCTTTTAAAATCAATGCAAAAAACTCCCAGAGAATTAAAGCTAAACTAATCTCTACATAAACTCCCTCCATAGTCTTAACCACAATTAGGGCTTGATTTACAGCCTGAAGGCCGAGGTGTTTCACCTCCTTGTGTGGCTGCTCAGAACAGGGCCTTGCTCCTTGCACAGACACAAAGTGCAGGATTAAAAGAAATGAAATATCTTTAACATCTTTGTACAATTAGGTTTGTTGGCTTCTTTTCATACTTACCACTTACCTCCTCTTATAGTACACAAACACTTCTAGCACACAGGTAGTCAGAATTTTTAATGAGTGTAAATACTTTCTTTACTCCATTGGAACACGCAGACTTGCCACACATCTTTAGCACTGTTTTCCAGGCAGCTCCTAGGAAAGGTATGTGAGAAAGTCTTGTCTCTGAATCTACACTTGAGATGAGAATTTCCTTTTTATTTTGTGTGGCAGAAGAAAGAGAGGGTCTCAACCGAGGAAACCGAGGACCTCAATCAGCTACAGATTGCGTGCAGACCCACCTCCAGAGAAGCCTTAACCAAACTAATCCCCCAAACCGAGGCGATGCTCCAGTTCAGCCAGTCTTCCTACAGCTGTTTTCCGGAGGAGCTTTCGCGGGATGACGCCGCGGGGTGGGACAGGCACACGGAGCTTCGCTGGGGACCGGGGGGACAAGGTCTGTCCTCCCTCGGGGACATCCCGGGAGGCTGCGGGGGGCTCTGCTGGGATGGCAGCACCCAGCACTGCTGGCTGTCCTGCTGCCAGGCTGCTCTGGAGCGTGTTGCAGAGAGGAGCCGAGCGTGCCCGGCAGCACCGGCCAAACGAGCTCAGGGATGGGCACCCGGGCTGGGAGCGCCCGTCTGCCCCTGGGGGCATTCCTGCGCCTTTCCTGCCGCTGCCGTGTGTCCCGGATTCCCCGAGCTACCATGGTGCTTCCTTTGCAAGTTTATTTTTTCCATCTGCTAAGAGACTGAGGGAGTCCTGCGGAACCCAAATCCCTCCAACGCCTCCATCTGCTCCTTGTCTGCAAGGCAGGGTCCGAATTCCCGGAGATCCAGGGCTGGTTCCTGTGCGGGGTCGGAGTTCCCGGAGTTCGGGAGCCGGTTCCTGGGCCGGGTCGGAATTCCCGATGTTCCAGAGCTGGCCCCGGCACTGCCCGGTTCCTCGCTCTCGGGACGCCGCGGTGCCGTGTCCCCATCCCTGTCCCCATCCCTGCGCCCATCCCTGTCCCCGCTGTCCCCGCTGTCCCGGGCTCAGGGCGGCTCGCAGACCCCACCGGGTGGCACTGTGACCAAACTTTCTGTCCGCAGCCGCCTCCCGGCGCCCCGGCACAGCTCCAGGCATCCTCGGAGTCAGGGAAGCAGGAGGGATCTGCGGGCAGAGCACCGGCCTCCAACGGGGCCGAGGAGGCTGCCCAGGATATTTTAGAAGATTTGCCGGGCACTGAAGAGTGCCTTTGGTGCTGACTGGCACTATCGCCAGACCGCGGGGCCAACCAAGGAGCCCGGGCGGGTTCGGTGTTTATGAACCAGAGCGATGCGGAGGGACCATTGGGGCTGGGCCGGGCCGGGCTGGGCCGGGCCGGGCCGGGCTGGGCTGGGCTGGGCCGGGCCGGGCTGGGCTGGGCTGCACAAACCTTCCCTGAGCGCAGGCAGAGGACAGGGGGAAGGTGCGAGGAGCGGCTCAGCCGCTGCCCTGAGCTGCTCTGACACATCAGAGCCCCTTTTAGCCCCGCTGTTGCTCAAACCCATTTGTTTTTAAATGCAAAGCCTCTTTTGAAAGCCGCGATGTTAAAGGGAGACGTGAAATGCGGAGGCAGTGACACAGTCCCAGCAGCAGGGTAATGAATGTCAGCGCCTGTTCAGTATCTCTCACTCACAGCAGCCCAGGGGACTCCGCTGATAATGCCCTGCAGAAGCTTTTGGAGCCAAAACAAAACAACAGCTGGTCCAGGGCACTTTAAAAATTCCATTTTAGCTCCAGATCTGCTCTGCCCCGAAGCCACTGGACTGATTTGCCCTCCAGAGTTGAACCAAGACCTTTGTTTACTTTTGGTCCTTTGAAAAGAGAAATGAATTATGATAGTTCTTCTCACCACCTCTTGTGGAGAGCAGCTTGGGACCCGCCCAGATACCTGCCTGCACTCGGGGAATGTGGCTTCAGATGACACACAGCCTGAGCACAAATACTGTTCCAGGGTTCTGTGGGACACCTGGAAATTCCAGATAGGTGTTACAAACCTCCGTAGCCTTGACAAGGCCTCATTGAGAGTCTGAGTAAACTTGAATAGGTTTGGTAACCTGAGGAGTGACCCTGCTCTCTCTCTGCTCACAGAGCCCCAGAAACAGAAATGTTGGTAGAAATTGGTTTGTCCCCATCGGCATGAGGTGCTCAAAGCTCAGCTATTTGACAGTGCTTGGATGCTTCCTTGGAAGCTGCAAGCTGAACCTCCCAGGTGAGGAGATGCAAACAGCTTTTTTGGATAACACAAAGGCAGAGGAACACAAAGTTGTGCCAGAAGCACAGAACTCTCTCAAGTCTTTGAGAGGAACTTGCACGTTGCTCTGTGCTGCCAGTCACAGCGTGTATGAAAGGAGAGGGAGGATAAGAGGGAGAGAGTTGTCTAGGAAGGGATGGGAGGGGGAAGAAAGGAAGCTTGATTGTGAGGAGCAGGACAGAAGAGGAATTATTATTATTATTAAGCAGAACATGCGGAAAATGAGAATAATTAAGAAAAGGCTGGCAAAGTTTCTTAGAGCTGCAAAGTTTCTGTTTATGTCGACTTTTATTGCCGGTGGTCCACAGAAGGCACAGGTAAGGTGGATGCAAATTCCCCCATCCTGCCTGAACAATTCCCAACCTGTAAATCCAGCAGCACCTGGCTGCTCCAGCAGAGCGTCCCACGGACAGCAGAGCGACCCTTGTGCTTCCAAAGGCATTTCCCATCCTGGGGATGGACAGCAGAGCCAGCTGGGGCTGACAGCGCGTGGCCTTCGGTGACACCATCCCCGTCATGCCCAGAATTGCTCAGATTGCTGTTAGTTCCTCAAGCAGTGATGCTCTATCCCTCCAGACAGCAAACCGAATGGATTTGGCTTTCCTGGCCCTTGTCCCTGCCTGGCGCGTGTGTAATGTGCCCGAGGCCATCCACGGAGCACGCTGAGGGCAGGAGCTGCTTCAATCGCCGTGCCTGGGCTGCTGCCACCTCTGAGACCAAAGGAAAGTCATCTTCCTCGTGTCCTTTTACATCTCCTAGCTTGTGAATCCTGCCAGCACTGCTCTGCAGAACAGCACATCCTCCGCCTCTGTGTTGTCAGTGCTGAGACGCCCGGGTCTGCTTCAGGGGGTTTTGCCAGGGGCCTCTCCAGGGAGGAATTTCCGCTCTTGTTCCTGCAAACCACACCAGCAACAGCTGGAGGATCAAAGTCTGGACTCGGAGGGAGCACCACAGCAGCAGCAGAATAGAACTCAGCCCAGCTCCTATTGGTATCACCTAAAGGATTGAACTTTGCTTAGTTCTGCTCCCATCCCAGGGCTTGCCAAAAGGCTGTGGTGGTGCTTGGTCTCAGGTTGGACCCAGTGCTCCTGGGCAGGGACGTGGATCTGCTGCCAAACAGGGATGGGGCACAGCTCAGGGAGGGCACAGGGCCAGACAACTGCTTCCCAGAGATTCCCTTACTTCCCAGGCAATAACTGTGCTTTCAAATTGGAGGGAAAGAGACCCATGAGATACATCTGGGGGTTTGTAATTTTTAATCCTTTTTTCTCTTACACTTGTCCTTATCCACCTCCTATGAGGGTCTAAAAATAACACATTTGCCCTGAGCTGGTACAACTGTGAGGAACACAGAAGACAAACTTCTTGTAAGGCTTAAGGAAAATGTCCGTGTGGTGATGTTGTACTGCTTCTAATTACAACACTGTGTAGCTGCACACTTGGCTGTGCTCTGAAGTGTTCTGCCACCAGACCTGTGCCTGCCGAGCAGAGCTGAGCAGGGCTGAGCAGGGCTAATTTAGAGGAGTTTACTTAAGCAAGTTACTTGAGTGTGAGCACACTTTGGGGGATAGTTACTCACAAGGCTTTCAAAGGACTCTAAAGGATGCAGTCACTTGAATCCTGTTGAAATTCAGTAGCTGTTGGCTCCTTCTGTGTTTGAATTCAAATAAAGCTTGAACTGGTCTTCACGTTTTATCTCCCTTTAAAATGTTCCAGCTGCGTTTGACCTTGTGGATCGAGAACTCTCCTGGGCCGATGTGAATCTGCAGCACATCCATTACTGCCCCGGAATCTGCTGCTGTTTGCTGGACTTTGGGAGCCTTGTGCCCAGGAATATTTTAATCCCTTCCTCCAAAGAGCTCTCTGCATACCCTGGGGACATCTTTTGTGTTTCCATGGTGCTGCTGGGAGAGCTGGAGCTGTGAATTTCCTGGTGCAGGTGCTGCTGCTGCCCGGCCTCGCTCCAAACTGTCCCCAAGGTGCTGTGCCTGTCACACCTGCAGCTGCAGGAGCAGCAGCTTTCTGTGGCCGAGTAGGGCAAAGACAGGGAATTTTCTCCAGCTGCATGGCAGCAATTAGCAGCCACAGCTCTCAGGGCTCAGCTGGTGTTGGGCTCCTTGCACCCCTCCCTTTGGCAATGCCACCACGGCGGGCTGTCCCAAAGTGGAAAACCCCAAACAGCGCCAGCCTGGATCCCGAATGCCTTCCCAAACCCTCCCGTTGCTCGGCCTCTGTGCAGCACACCAGCTCTCCTCTGCCTCTCACAAGTTTGGCGAAAGCTCAGGACCACGAAGAGCTCCAAATCTCAGCGGAGCATCTGCCGGGGCTGTGAGCGCCCACGGAGCAGGGAGCGCCGGCCAGGGCTGGGCTGAGCTCTGCCTGGAGCCGGCCAGGGCGGCGTGCTGGGCACGGCAGCAGCAGGGCACCGGCGCCACGCTCACCTGGCTGTGGAGCCCGAGCTGGGACTGCTCAGGGAGCTGCTCAGGTGAGAGGGGCAGGGCTGAGCCCTGTGCTCCAGCCCGGCGAGATCCCCAGCTGCCGGCGACTCTGAGCACCAGGAGCTTCATTGGAAGAGACACGAAGTGCATGGAAAAGCTTTTACTGATGACAACGGGCTTTGGACAGAGCGTTTATCTCCAAAGATCCATGAAATCGTGCTGCGATAAAAATCGTTGGCTGTTTCTGACTTGAGCCCAGTCCCACCCATACCCTGAGCGCTGCTTTCCTCGCCAGTTCAAAGTCCCGGCCCGTGTTCCACATGGTCTGATTAGTGGTGTCACAGCTCAGTTTAATTATAGATATTCAGTTGCATAACTCCCCTCTCCTGAAGGACTTACTCTTCCAGTGTTAAAGGCTTTGTAAGCAGAGACTGTGACCCTGAGGGCTGGGAAGTGCACGCGTGGCCAGGGAAAACAGTCTGAAAGCTTGTTCTGGAGACAGGAGTCTCCAAGAGACTCGAGTGCAGTGATGGCCTTTATGCATCATGCATGCAGACATTTCATGCAGGAGCATAGAGCCATTATCCCTTCCCCAGAAGATTTCCTGTTTCCTCCAACTACAACATCGAATCGTAAATTTAATTTTTAAAATATAAGGTTCTTTCACCTCCATATAAAAATCAAATCCCCCTTCTGCTTCTGCTAACGACATCCATGCAGCAAACCCGGGGGTATCATGGAAGGAATGTTCTTTCTCTCTCTTGAAAGGTGAAGAACATGACTGGTTCCTTTGTCTGCTGGAGGTTTCTTGCCACAAGAAAAAAAAAAACAACAAAAAGAGGAACTTTGCTCAGGGTTGTGTTCCTTTTCTCCTGGACCTTTGGGCCCAGCAGTGCAGGGTTAATGTCCCCAGGAGCAGGACAGCCCCCCACCCATGATGGGGCATCCCCTCACCTGCAGCCAGACCCTGCACAGGCCCAGAAAACTACAGACATTTAGGAAATCCTAAAAGTCAAACCCTGCTCTCTACAGAAGCCCATCCCATACATTTGAACTAGGGAAGTGCTGCTAGAAATTCCAAAGAAAATGCCTGTTTTTAATAATACACAAGCTGGTAGGAGCAGGGGGAGTCAGATCCAGGTTCTCCTGTCACCTGCATTGCTCAGCTCTGCTCGTGTCTCTTTAGGGAATGCCTGGATGGTCCTGAGCACTGCCAGCAGCACCAGTTCGTTTGTTTCATTCTTGTGTGTCAAAAAAATGAAGAAACACATCTCACACTTCACAACCATCCAACCCTCCTGCTCCAGGGGCGTTTGAATCCTCACGGTGTGCACATGTGTGGTGAGAAAACAACAGGAATGTTCTCCTCCCAGTGTGAGATTTTCAATGAGACCTGAGCGTGAAAGCAAAAGCAATGTTCATTATTACATTCTTTTGAATGATCTCAATAAATTATCCAGATATTTCAGTCCCCATTTCTACTCCTTGTACATCAGACCCAGATGGGAATCAAGCAGTTCACGTTCAGGCAGATCCTTTGCAAGAGCAGGATCGGGTTTTGATGAGAAGAGGCTTTTTGCATGCAAATGTTTATCTTCCACAGAACTCTGGAGCCCAGGAACTGGGCAGGTCCTCAGCACAAACAGAGCTGTTGGCAGCACATCCTGCCACACTCACAGGTGCCAGGCTCTGAAATATGGTGAAATGACTTCATCTGCTGCAGACAGCTCAGGAGTTATTGATTGATTTATTTATTGCTTTGCCACTGCACTGCTGCTGGTCATTGCCCGTTCTCTCGCAAAGGGAGGTGAGTGGGGATTTGCAATAACCCTGGGAAGCGGTAACAGCGAGACCCTTCCTCCACAGCGATCCTTTCTGGGCCAAGAGGGGATGAACAGCATCCCCTCCCCTGCAGGTCACTGCTCCAGCAGCACTGCCCAGGCTCTGCCGTCCATCAGCAGCTGTCAGATAACGTCAGATGGCAGAGCACAGCCCCCCCGGCTCCCTTTCCTGCACGGGAGCAGTCGCTGTCACTGCTGTCACCCGTTACCCCTCACTGGCAGGAGCTGGGAATGCCCCAGCCCCGAAAATGAAATGTGTGCCCTGCTGTGAGCCCCAGCACCCTCGCAGCTCTGCCTCAGGGACTGCACCAGCCCCAAAGAAAATGCTTCATCCCCGGCAAAACGCAGAGCTACTGCTGTGCTACAAATATTTCTGACTTCTGCACTAATTAGGAGTTCCTAATCTTTAGATTTCTCAGTGCTGTAACAGCTCTGGGCTTTGATAACCTTTTGGCTTTGGATAGCACAGCTTAGCACAGCTTCAAATTGTTCTGTTCAGAAGAGCTATGTGTTATCCATTAGCAAATCAGAGCTCTTGCAAGCATATTTTTTTTAAATTTTCTGGCTCACAATAAAAAGGTTTTTTTTTTTTTTTCTTTTGTTTGTTTGTTTTTGGTTTTTTTTTTTAAGCTACAGCTCCCAGTTTCAGACAAGGTCTGTCATCCCAACAAACCACTAACTAATTTCTCAGAGAATCTGAACTAACTCCAGGGCTTCCTTCCCTGGAAGGGTTTTGGATGCCAAGGGCAACCTGGGGTATTGCAATTCTTGCAATGCCCAAAGAGATGAGGAAAGCAAATCTCTCTACAGGTTGGATTCTGTAAGAAGGAATGAATCATTTGAAGGTTAATCTCTGCTTCCACCTAGAAAATGAGAGGACAAAGGTAAGTTGCTGTGTGGTGTGAATGAAGACCTTGGCAAGCAGCAAATCTTTCCCTGCTGTTTTCCTGGCCTGTAGAAGAGCCTCAGAAAAAGATCAAGAATTGGGAAAGAGTTGTTGATATCAGAGTTCTCCTTCCCAGTGCTGGAAAGGCCCCAGGGAGAAGTAATTTGAAAATACTTAAGATCATATTGTTATAAGGCAGCCACACTTTGCTTCAAAATTGTAGCGCAATAATCTTCTTTACTGACGGGAAGGATCTCGGTGAATTTAAACCCCCTGGTAGGCAGCAGCTGGGAAGGGCTCTGTCTTCAGAGGAGGTGCTGGCGTGGCTGCTGCTCGTAAGGCAGCACGGAATGTCCCAGAGCACTGCCGCAGCACCCCATGCTCTGCGGGCTGCCGGGGGCTGGAGGGGCTAACCCAGGGACCCCAGCGGGGAAAAGGGGGCCTGGGAGGGGATGGGAACCAACTGGAGCCTGCTGGGGAGCAAAAGCCTCCCCGTGGTGAGCCCTGAGGAGCCGTGGCAGCCGTTCTGTGGCTGGGGGGCTGCACCTCGGTGCCGGGAGGGCTCCAGGGGCCGTGGGGGGCAGGACTGCTGGGTTCGGGGTGTCCCGAGGGCTCTCCTGCCCTGCTCAGCATCTGCCCCGCAGCTCTGCAGGGCTGGCAGCTTCCCTCGGGCTCCCCGGGCCGGGTTCCCTCCCGCAGAGCATCCCTGGGTGCTGCAGCAGCGTGGGGAGCAGGGCTGAGCTGGACCGCGCTGCTCTCGGGGGCACCGGGGCAGCGCTGCCTCTCTGATCTCCCGAGCTCCTTTTCAGCTCTGTTCCTCTGATTCCATGATGCCACCTGCATATTTTATGGTGTTTCCTTACAAGGGGCTTAAATAATTCCTCACACTTGTCTTTCCATGGCATTTTTGCTAAATTAGCCTTTCCTTGTGTGTTTTTATGTGTGGTTGGTGGCACAAGGTTCTTCATGGAAGGTGACAGAGAAAATGCCTTTTTAAAATTTTTTTTTTTTGGGTCATGTTATTTGCTCTCAAACTCCCAGGAGATTTAAAGGAAGGAAAGGGGATAATTATACACCAGGAGGGTGCAGGCTGAGCACAGAAAGGTGACGGTTTACACGAGGTTTCGTGTGGAAGGCAGGGCAGGAGCTGCTCCTACAGTGGAGACTGATAGAGCTGAGAGAGACGCTGCTCTGCTCCTCCCTGTGTTTGGTGTTCTGATGTGCATCCTTGGAGCAGCGAAGCAAATTAATTCACTCTCCGATCTGATACATGATGAGACTGCTCGCACATGGTTTTTAAGTACCTGTGTCACGTGGCTTGGCCAACAGCACACAGTTGTGGATGTTCCCACCAGCAGCGTGTGATTGTCAGAGCAGATATTGCTTCGTTTTCCGAAGCTCTGCCTTTGGTCTGTTCACTGTTTCATTACCACTTCTAGGTCATTAGTGAAGTGACACCCGAGGGGGAAGAGAGAAATCAAATGACAGTGTAGGTGATGGCTGACATTAGCCAAATGTCAGGCTTTCTGATGGAGGCATCAAAATTAATCTGAAAATGTTATACCATTTTAGTCATTTTCCTAGGAGATTGAAAATACGAGAGGCAGGCTGATGACATTTTGATTATAGTCTCAAATTGCAAAGACCTTGCAGAACACACCTTCTCCTCTCCTCTCACGTAATTAAAACCTGCTGTCACCTTGATCTTTATTATATTTTTCCATGTCCTGGCAGGTCTCTCGAGTTCTGTGTGCTATTGATCCTTGTTGTTTGAGCAAATTCAACATGTCAATATAGCTCAGATGAGCAAATGGCTCTTGTGTTTTGTATTTAAGGGTAAAGATGGAGGAAAAACACATGGCAGGAGCAGCATAGTAAGAATATCGAGCAACAGGTGCACAAACAGGTGCAAGAAAAGGAATTCAAGTCGTGGCTCACGAAAAGCTTCAAGTCCTGAGGTGAATTCCATGCAGGCTGATTCCAGAGGGGAGCTCTGAAGCTCTCCCCAGGAGCAGGTGTGCTGTTTGTGGGCACAGCTCTGTTTATTCCCAGTTCAAACCACTTTAGAGCATTTTTGGGTCTGCCCTCTGTCATAAGCAGTAAAGCTCCCGCCTCAGTGCGTTAAGGGGGTGTTCTGATGGTGACAGAGAATACAGGGGCTGTGTTTCACCCCAGCTCTGTGGGGCAGTGGAGGGGATGGGAACCCCAGATCCAGCTGGGGAGATGTTTGCAGAGCAGCCCCTGCCCCAGCTGTGCCCTGCCTGTGCCAGGGGAGCCCAGACCCTGTCCCAGCTGTGCCCTGCCTGTGCCAGGGGAGCCCTGCCCATGTCCCAGCTGTGCCAGGGGAGCCCAGACCCTGTCCCAGCTGTGCCAGGGGAGCCCTGCCCGTGTCCAGCCCTGCCTGGCTGCCCCTGAGCAGAGTTACCTGCCCCAGGGCTGTGCCTCAGGCACCTGGGCCAGCACTGGGGACTGAGGGAATTCTTGTGCTGCCCTTGCCAGCACCAAGGTGACCCCAGGGCATCTCGGCGGGCTGGGACTCCCTGCTCCAGGAGAGCCCCTGTGCTCCAGCAGCTCTGGCAAATTCCTGCTGGGTGAGCAGGGCTGCTCTGGGCAGGTGTGCCCATGGCTGTGGGGGCTGTGGGAAGGCAGAGCCTTTTGTCTGTGCAGGGACTGGAGAAACTTTCCTGGGAAACACTGTCCTTTGGCTTTTGGGAATGGGAATATATCCTCATTAATTGGGGCCCAGGATTTCTGGCACCACAGTTGGGAGTTTTCCACAGAGCTTGAGTTCTAAAACGAGTAACTGGATGAAAATGAGGATCAAGGGATAGGAGAGCAGCTCCCCTGGCCCCAGGAGCTGGGCTGTGTGCTGGGCTCCAGCTCCTCAGTGCCCATCCTCTCCTGAGCGCTGTGGAAGACCTGGGAGCTCACAGCACGAGCAGCTTTGTAGCTGGGTGCTGGTTTTTTTTTTTTTCTTTAAATGATTGGCAGGGTGTGAAAGCCAAGTGTGTGTGATGTAGGAGTATTTTTTAAATAGATTGATTATTGGCTGCAAATCTGATTTTTGGCAGTAAATTCTGCTGCAAAGGGAGGCAAGGGAGACTGTCCCAAGAGGCTTTTCTGGAGTGCCTTATTCTAAAGACTTGCCCAGGGTTTCCTGTCAATAGCTTTTATTTGCTGGTGTTTCTCTTGACAAATGCCTTCTGAAAAGCAAGTGGTCTTTAATTCAGCTGTGCTCAAACTTGCATTCCTTTAATGCAAAACAGATGCTCCGATATCACCAGTGGCGAGGAGATAAGCTCAGGCCAGAGCTTTCTCAAGGAAATTAAAATGTTATGGAAGACAAATGCCCAGACAGGAAAAATCCCACAACAGCCCTAAAGCAATCAGGGAAAAAATTATGTGGATATTTGGACTTTACATTTTAATGAGACTCTTTGGAAACCTTAAATCCATTTGCTGTTCCTTTCCTAGGCTTACAGAAGGGACGAGACAATGACTGTAAAAAGAAAATTTGGCATTAATATCAGTGAAGAAAAGGGTTACGTTCAGTATTAAATTCCTTTGCAGATACCTTCAGCATATAGTGAATAAGTAGAAATAGATTTAAGAAACACTGTAAAATTAAACTTTATAAGATTACTTTTTTATGGAATATGCAGTAGCTGCCACATAGAATAAATGTATGTTTTTCATTATATTTTTATTATGCATTTAAAGCACATTAAGGAGCAAACAACCATCAAAGAAAAAGAAACTTATTAGATTTAGCAAGTAATCATATCAGTTTTATGTATGGTTATATTTTGTGAAAGAAGGGAAAGATGCATGTCAGGTGTCCTTTCAGGCTATTCAGCGAGGCATTTTTCTCTGGGAGAACAATATTAATGGCTGTTTGGCTCTGTTCCTGCTGCATCGCACGAGCGTTTTGTCTTCTTTATTACAGTTCCTTATAAGTGTGCCATTACAGCTGGAGCAACCAGTAGAGCATCTGGAAGAATGGATTGCTTTGATTTTGGTCTCTAAATGGGCCTTGGTGTGTGTGTGAGCTTCTGGATTGTTTAAACATTTAGGGACACGTCCGTGGGTTTGCGAGCGGCGCTGAGCAGCGGCCGCACGTGCTCCTCCAGAACCCACCCTGGGCTGGGAGGGATCTGCTCAGAAACTCTCCTGGGACCTTCGGCGAGCCAGGCCGGCTTCTCCTCTGGATTCTCTCTGGTGGCTGATGCCATTTGTCGTCCGTTCTTGCTCAGTGTTCAGCTCTGCTCACCCCAGAGCAGTCCCCGTGGGTATCCATCTCACTGACGGGTGTCTCTGCTCCTGTTCCCCATCCCAGGACACCCCTGCCCTGCCCTGGGGATGTTCTCAGGCTGTGTTTGCTGAGCAGCCTCCAGCCCCACCAGCAGTTCCTGGGGTCCCTGGAGCATCTGCTCCGGCTGAGCCAGGGCAGAGCTGCTGCTCTGGGGACAGCAGGCTGGCGTGCCAGCTGTGCCCAGGCTGGGGTTGCTGTGCCAGCTCTGCCTGGGCTGGGATTGCTGTGCCAGCTGTGCCCAGGCTGGGGTTGCTGTACCTGGGCTGGAATTGTTGTGCCAGCTGTGCCCAGGCTGGGATTGCTGTGCCAGCTGTGCCCAGGCTGTGGTTGCTGTGACAGCTCTGCCCGGGCTGGGATTGCTGTGCCAGCTGTTTTCGNCCCGGGCTGGGGTTGCTGTGCCCAGGCTGGGATTGCTGTGACAGCTCTGCCCGGGCTGGGATTGCTGTACCTGGGCTGGGAATGCTGTGCCCAGGCTGGGATTGCTGTGCCTGGGCTGGGAATTGTTGTGCCAGCTGTGCCCAGGCTGGGAATGCTGTACCTGGGCTGGGAATGCTGTGCCCAGGCTGGGATTGCTGTGCCAGCTGTGCCCAGGCTGGGAATGCTGTGCCAGCTGTGCTGAGGCTGGGGTTGCTGTGCCCAGGCTGGGAATGCTGTGCCTGGGCTGGAATTGTTGTGCCAGCTGTGCCCAGGCTGGGAATGCTGTGCCCAGGCTGGGAATGCTGTACCAGCTGTGCCCGGGCTGGGGTTGCCGTGCCAGCTCTGCCCAGGGCCTCCCTGGGCTGCCTGTGTGTTGCTTTTCTGTGAGCTCCTTCCCAGGAAGGAACCTGGGATTTTCCAGCTCAGAGAAAGTGCCCGGTGATGGCATGGCAGTGAAGTTAATGTGGGTAATGAATGGGCGCTTGAACAGAGCTGCAGAAAGCCAAAAGGGCAATGCTTGTTTTCGTGCTGAATCACTACAGTAAATTTAGCAATGAGACTTGACATTCTCTGCCTAATAAGAGCAATTTTTATGCTCAAATTGTGACTCTCTTTATATAAAAGGAAAATAACATTAAGCAGTACTGTATAGCTTTAGCAGTGTCACAGTTTCTATAAATGTCAAAGTACTTATTCATTTAGTTGACAAATGTCACTTCAGAAGCAAATTATTTTTCTTAGTGGCAATCTGATTTATGTGTGTAACACAGTCCATTTTTCGAACAAGTGGATTTCTTTTCAAGAACTATTAATTAATTTAAGATTCATTTCAATCAATATTTTGAGGATTTCATGTTTTCATAACACATATTGGAGCAACATCTCTGTGTTTTTTAAATTTTTTTTTTAAATTGTGGAAGAACTTTATACACAACTTTTTGGTTGTGTGTTAAACGGAGGCCTATTCACGCCTACATGATTGCAGGAAAACTGAGTATTCAGCAATAGTGATCTGGGTGGCCCTGGAGGAGATGAAGCTCTGGTGCTCCAGGCAACGATGCAGCTGAAAATTGCATTTGAAGGTGGGAGGAGGAGGAGTTTGGCACCCAGCAGGTGAAGGACGTGGTACCACATTTTGCTTAGGACCCACTTTGTGTCAGGCACCCCTGTGAAAACCAGGTCAGGATTTTATTGGTCTGATGCAGAAATCCTTGTGCGTCTCAAGCGGTCTCGGAGTTGAACTGCGAGGTTCCACGGCTTCTATGGCCCCTGCACACTTTGTGCAGCACTGCTGGGAGCCCAAACTCACTGACAGCAAAGCATCTGCAGCTCTGGGCCTCTGGGTCATGAACACCTTCCAAACCTGAAGGATGGCCCCAAAAGCTGTAAGAAAAAAGAGTACAAATTGTTCATGGGTACAGAACTTCTTCCTAAAGCACCAGTTAGGGGTCTTACTTTTTGAATGTGCTTGGGAAAATACCCATGAAAATGCTGCTTCTCCAGCAGGGTAAGGAATGGGAGCTTGCTGCAGCCACTCTCAGAATTTCAGAATCTTATTTCACTGGAGATCCAGCTGAGTTTTTTTCCTGACACAGGTGAGCCTGGTTTGAGGCAGAGATATCTCATGTGGTTTTGGACTGATGAAAAACGGGACACGTTTTTTTCTGGATTCTCTGTGGTTCGTGTAGAATAACAAAGGCTTGTGTTTTATTTCCAGGTCAATGTGCTCCTCCCATAGACACTGTTTATTTAAGCATAATTTCATCTTACATACAGCCATTCTTTGGGAGGTCTCAGCCATCAACAGAGGCAGAAAACGGGACCCAAGTTAATGTAAATAATATCTGGCGTTTATTTTCTGTCCCAGAGAGGGGGGATAGTGCAGGTAGGTGTGTGCTCTTGCTAAAAAGAGCAAGTAACGGCTTTAAAATTTATTCTGTGCAGTCTGCTTCCTGAAAATAAACTTGCTGCTGCTGTGGAAAGGCTGCTGTTTGCTGCTCCTCTCAGGGAGGAGGATTCCCCCACTCTTGCCTGTGGACATTCTGATGCTGGAGGCGTGACAGTGGCACCTGGCCATGGCAGTGAGTGACTGGTGCCTGCCCAGCACTGCAGGCTGCTTCTCTCTTCTTCTGGGCTGGGATTCCTCACATTATTTTCCCATACTAAGCATCTGTATTTTTAAATATAATTTTCTTGAATAATTTGAATTAATGTTCAGGCAATTACCAGGCGCTTCATGTACTTAGGGTACATATGTAATTGCGTCATTTGGACAGTTAATTGCACTGTTTAATGATGTTACATCAATTTCCTTATTAAGCATAATGAATCAAATACAACTGCCACGCACACGGGGTTTTGAAGGAGCAGTTTCTCCCATGGTGACTTTCACAGCAGGGAGAAACCAGACAGAAAACGCTTGAACTGAATGGTGCCTTCACCCTGCCTTCAATCAAAGATGTAAACTGAGCGTTGAAAGAGAAAGGTAAAAGTCTTCCATGCCAGGATTTCGGGGTTCAGCATCCATTTTAGACCTCTGGCACTGAGAGGAGGCCAAGCAGATGAACTGTGACCCCCTGTGCTGGGGGTAGTTCAGGAATTTAAAGACCCCCAACAGGTGTGAGCAGGGAGGAGAAATGAGAGCTGTGACAGAACCGGGAGCTGAAATGCTCCTCAGAAACCAAGGGAAGCTGAGGCACTGAGTGGGGAGTGATCAGCAATGTTAAAAGCAATGGGAAACCGAGAGGGAGAAGCTGCACAAGTCAGGTGCAGACACTTCAAGGAAAGGAATGTTTCTTTATTATTCCCTTACGTTTATTAGTGGTAACATTTCCAAAAGGTTAAGATAAATTTTCAAAATGAAGACTAACGGTGTTTGTGGTAGACTTGAAAAGTGGACTGCCCTGATGGGGAATAATGCATGTCCCATTTTTTTGGTCTGCTGTTTGTACGCCAATGGTGCATTGCTGGAACACCTGCTAACGCCAAAATACCCGATAATTCCGTCCTACCTGGGGAGAGCTCCTTTTTTTGGAGGGATGCTAGTGTCAGTTGTTTCCCCAAATCCTTCCCAGAATGATTTTTTTCTCAGTTAAGGCAGTTTAGGGGTGCACATAAAGGTGGGGGCACACCTGGGAGCCCCCAGGGCCCCCCCAGCCCCTGCAGGGACAGAGCCCCAGGTGCTGCTGCAGCCAGGTGGGGCTGGGGCAGACGCCCTTCCCAGGCCTTGGGCTGTGCCCAGGGAAGGGAAGGGGCTTGTCCCGACCCTGCTGGGCAAAGGGCCCCTTTGCTCAGCGAGAAAATGAGTCTTTAGTGATGCCAAAGCTTATTTGGGATCACAGAGTGCCTTGGGTTGGAAGGGACCTCGTGGGTCACCCACTCAGGGTGGGAGACATTGACCAAGCTCCTTCTCTTTGCTATTTCGAGCTCTCCTTTCTGCAGCTGAGGGAAGGTCTGGAATAACTCAGCTATTCCCTGGTTCCCACGAGCCTGGGGTGCTGGTTGGTGCCTTGCAGCCCCTGGCAGGGCCCAGGCTGTGCCCGGGCTGGGCTTGGCTCTGCACTCCAGGGGATGCAGGGCAGCAGGAGGGGCCCAGCAAGGGTCAGCAGGGTGAAAAATGCCCAGGAAAATCATCTCACTGTCCTCGGGCACTCGGAGTCTCAGGATGAACCTGAAACCACCCATGGGGTGAGTGCTGCTCCGGGCTGGGCTGAGCCATGCTCTGCCTGCCCTGGGCTGGCACCTCCAGCCGCGGGGGACACGGCACAGGCTGGCATTTTTTGGTTTGGGCTTGACAGAGGATGTTGCAGAGTTATCCCTGTGTGGGTGCTGGAAGGACCTTCCCTTCAGAAACCGCTGAGTCCGTGGCTGCCCAGCCTGAAGGGGGTACAAACGTGTGGGAGGAGGAGGATGGTGTGTGGAGGGGGTAAAAGTGTGGGAGGATGAGGAGGATGGTGTGTGGAGGGGTACAAACGTGTGGGATGATGAGGAGGATGCAGCTAATCCTGCCAGCTGTGCTCAGCTGTTTTTCCAGACCTGCTGTGTGCTCACACCAGCCCCGTCTCTGGGTTTTTGGGGTGGAAAAGCTTGAAATTATTCATCTAAAGATTGAATCTACAGACACCCCCCACGCACCTGTGTCCCTGGGCACAGAATATTGAAGGATTTTGGTGCTGTTTTCTGATGTCTAACGAGGGCAACAAAGCAGAAGGAAAAGGGAGCATTTTGTGTTGCTTCTAGAAGCCAAAATATGAATTATTTTTCTTCTACTTTAGGATCAGTGTGCAAAGCAGTTACCAGAGACTTCCATGCAATATTGTAGACACAAACAGATTTGACAGGGTTTTCTTTTCCCCGTGGAATTTCTAGTAAATAGAGATAAATTATCTCATCTGTTTTCTGTTTATTAGCTGGGACTGTATCAAATTAAGTGCCTCCAGTATTGCTGTGAGATGGAGAAATAATCACAGCCCTCTACTTAATCATTTCTCTGCCAACGTGAGCTCACAGGCTGGGACCTGAGGAATTTGCTGGCCCTGTTTGGCCTCGTGTGTGTGCACGTGCAGAGGTGCTGCTTACAGGCTCGGAAATACCTGCCAGAAGCACTTTGATTCTCTCGCTTCTTTCCTTCCTCCTCCTTGCCTTGGGTTGGAATCACCTACAGCTTTGATACCACCTGGTTTTGATACCACCTGGGCACCTGTGCCAGCGCCTGCCACCCTCGCAGGGAACAGTTTCTTCCCCAAATCTGTTTGCTGGTTTGTTTTTCCCTCCCCTAATCTGTTCTCTTCTTGTGAAGCAGCCTTGCCCCACCCAGTGGGATGCCCTGGCAGCTTGACCATCCTCAGTGTGCTGTCCCTGCTGGAACCCCTCCCTGCCTTCCAGCAGTTCTGTGCTCAGCACTAAACTACCCCGCAGCTCTGGCTCAACCCACGGAGTTCTCCGCAGCACGGGACTCTGGCAGTGAACTTCTTGGGCATTGCTCTGGTGATGACGGGAGTTTGCTGCTAAGTGCCTTCCAGAAACAACAGAAATCAAATTCTCTGCAGAAGCAGGGGTCTAAATTAAACCTGATGGTTTAGGGGGAGGTCCCGTTCAAGGAGGTGGCGTCGCTGCACTGCACTGGTTGGCCAGATTATAACAATATCTGAATTTTTGTGTGATTCACTGCAGAACTACAGCAAGGAGTGAGTTTAAATGAGGCAGAGGCTGTGGTGTGGCAGCCCAGTGTGGGGCACGCACTCTGTGACACACATTAATCCCCAGGGTTCCTGTTGCCTTGAAGGACTCGGGGAGTTTATATTGCCAGTAAAACATGACACAGCCTGCTCCTTTGCAGTTTACAGCTGCTATTAAGCATTGCACATTCAGCATTTACATCAGCTTTTTGCTGTTTCCCGGGTTTGGGTGCAGATTTGTGGGCAGTAGGGGTGATAATTAAATATTTGTTTTGTGCCCTGGGAAGAGAACAGAACAAAAGCATCTGTTGCAAGAGGGAGGTTTATGTCAGCTAATAACAAAAACTTGGTAAGTGGGAGGAGAGTTAAATACTGCAATAAATAGTCACTGAATTCTGTAGGATCCCTATTCCTCCTCTCCTCTAGGTTCTTTGGGGGGAGAACACGTTGTGCTGGCACACCTTTGTTGCTAATTGTGGTTTGTGTCAGTGGGATGGACTGGGGAAGTATTTCAGAAGAATTGTTTATGATCCTAGGACAATTTTGTGCTCATAAGCCCAGCAGAAATTCTTGTAGGAAGTGCCTTAATGTTTGGGTTTTAAATCCCAATCAGTTATTAGGCATCAGGAGTGATTCTTGTACATGTGCTCTGTTTAAATAAAATGTTCTTGTGGTGTTGACTTGTTTTACCCGAATCCATTCGATATTTCTGTTGTTACTGATATTGGATTTTTTTGTCTGTATGTTTTGTCAGCTACTGAAATGTGATTTAGAAATCCAATAACACTAATGTGCTGCAGAAATATGGCTTTATTCACTGACCAGGAGTAAGCCACCAGGAGTATTGCTTTAGTTTTAAAGCTGACCTTTTCTGTTGTTTAGCAGAAAAGCCACGATTGCAAAAGGAAATAGAGCTTTTCTTTTGTGGAGAGGATCTATTCCCTCAGGCTGGGCAGGACTGAGGGGCTGGGCTGCTTTCCCTGTGCTAGTCCAACAAGAACGAGGAGGTTTTTGGTTAATAACTCACGGCAGTGCTGAGAGGGGCCAAGGTTGCCTTAGAATGGTTTTGGTAGGAAATGTCCTGTGGGACACTTGGCACCATCCCAGGGTGCTGCCAGCCCGGCCCTGGGCACTTCCAGGGATCCAGGGACACCTGGTGGAGTTTTCTCCTGCAACTTCTTCACAGGTGTGGACAGAAACAGGCCCTTGAGACCACGGGATTTTCCTGCTTCCACTTTGAACTGGTTATTGTGGGATTCAGTGCACGGGTTTTCACTGTTGTATAAAACTGTAAATGCTCCTGAGGAAATTTGTGAGGAAAAAATATGGATCCTTTTCTAGGAGTTTTATAAGAAGAGATGTGCCTCTATTTTCTGCTCTGAAAAAGGTCTTTCAAATCAGGTATAGCTTTATAACCACTGGGCAACTTCTTGAAATCATCCTATAAAGTTTAATAAAAACCCAACATGTCAAGGAAATTATGCAGAAGGATGCAAAGTACTCTCAAAGAAAGCTTCCCTTTTTCTGCCAAACCCAGTATTGAGAACTTCCAAGTTCTCTATAAAATTATGCTGATGTTCTTTTATAAATATCATGTACAACTTTATAAATATTTTATGAAAAATATTAACACTTTGCTTCAGAGGAAAGCTTTTGAGGCTTTTAGGCACATCAGAATTGCTTTTCCCAGTCCTCCTACACTGCATCATTTTCCCCACTGGCTTTGTCCTTATGCAGAGTGCTCCTGAGGAAACAGAGGGATCTTAAAACCTCTCTGTGAGCTCAGCTGAAGCTGAGGGTGGCATCACAGCATTTTTGAGGTTGGAAAAGATCTTTAGGACCACTAGGTCCAGCCACCAACCTCCCCCACGTTCAGCACTGAAGTGTCCCCAGGGGCTCCCAGTGTGCCAGGGATGGAGTCCCTGCCAACGCCACCATCCCAGCTGGGACCACAGCGAGGAACTCCATCTCCTTTCTCCTCTGGAAGCCTGGAAGGCCCTGCTGCTCTTCAGGGTCCCCAGTGAACTGTGCAGCAGCGTGGCCGCGGGGGGATGCGCTGTGATCTCTGTTAGTGCTGGGTTTGGAACGCCCCTGCTGGCCCTGCTTTAGTGCTGGCTGCTGATGGGGGAGGACAAGCCCTGTGCCCAGGATGGCTCCGGGCACTGATGGGCAATAAAGGCTGAAAGGCTTTACACTGCCCTGCAAAGCCCTGGGGTATTAATGACAGCCAGATCTTTCTGCAGCAGAGTGTTCTTTGTGGGGGTGAGGGCCACCATGAGGCAGGAGAGCACAGGATGGGACTGAGGGTCACGGCAGCATTTTGTACAGGAGCGTGAGGCTCTCCTGGCCATGGTCCCAGCAGCCCCCAAAACAGCTGAGCTTTGCTCTCTGCCCCCTGTCAGGAGCAAAGCCAGCAGAGCCAGCCCCGTTCTGGGGCTCAGGAGCAGGGCTGGGCACTCCAGTGGGGCTGGCACAGGCTCTGTGTGATTCCCTCTCCCTCATCATCCTCCCCAGAGTTGTGCTTCATCACTCTTCTCCTTTGGATCCCAGTCTTGCACTGCCTAATTTTTGTCTTGAGGGGTTTTTTGCCTTTTGTTTTTTCCTTGGATGATTGAAGGAGGGACGCCTGAGTCCGTGATCCCAGAGCCCTGCGAGGAAGCTGTGCAGGCACAGCATTGATCTGGGGTTTGGCTTTAACTCTGAGGAAGGGGAAGGAAATCAGCTCTCCCCTGCAGGATTTATCCTGCGCTGTCATTTCCCCCTCCCTGTGTGTGCCTGCTCTGGTTGCCTTCGATTTCTCTCTTGTCTGCTCCCCTCTACATTTCTGCTTGCTGGGAGGTCTGCGGGCTCTAAGCATCCTTCAGGCTCAGATGTTCCTCTTCTCAGCTGCATGCTGGAAATGTTCCTCTTCTCCTAGCTGGGCTCACCATCTGACACTGCTGTGGGCTTGCCCTGGGCAGGGTGGGCGATCAGCCAGCCACGGGAGAGGCAGGGCTGCTCACCAGCCTTACCCTAGCGGGGCTGTTGGTGCCCAGGGGAGAGCTCAGGCTCTGCTGCTGCTCACCTGAACCACCTCTGCCTCTGGGGGTGCTTGGGACAAAGCCCAGGAGCTGCTTCTGGCTCTGTGTGGGCACAGCCCCCTCCCAGCAGCAGCTGCTCCCCTGGGTGTCCAGGTAAGCCCTGGCAACGCTGGGGCTGTGCCCAGGTAAGCCCTGGCAGCGCCGGGGCCGTGCCCACCCTCGGAGAGCAGGCAGGTGCCAGGGCACCTTGAGAAGGGTGCTGTTGTCAGTCCCCCTGTGAAACGCTGCCCCAGGCAGGTCTCCCAGGCAGGCAGAGGGGAGGCCAGGAGTGGCAGGGTGAGTGCCAGGCTGTGCCCTGGGGCTGCAGGAGCTGCTGGGCACAGAATAATCGCCGGCAGGCAGGAGCAGAGCTGTCTGCAGGCAGGAGCAGAGCTGTCTGCAGGCAGGCAGCGCTGTTCAAACAATCCTGTTGATAGCTCTGTGTTCCACACGGGTTGCCAGGGGAAAGCAACGGCAGTGCTCAGGTGCTGGAGATGTTCTTTGTGAGCTCTGTGGGGAGCAGCAGGAATACTGAAATAGCTCTTTACTCTGAGTGGGTATTTGGGGATATATCTATATATACCTGCTAAACCTCAACATTTTCTTAAGAGCTTGGCCTTTTTTGTTGTAAAGTTTGACAATGTACCCCTGTTAATTTGAACATAAATGGATTTTTTAAAAAATGAATAAACTTATTTTTACTTCACTGGGAGTTCCTGATGCACAGCCCCACTGGACACGGTGTTGTGTGCTCTTTCTTTCTCCCCTTCCCACCCCAAAAAGCAAAGCCCAACCAGCCCTTCTTCGTCTGAGAGTCTCTCATCTCCCTGGCTGCTGCTCTGTAGGAGAACTTGTTCCTGCACGTTCCTGCTGCTCGTAATGAGCTTTCACTCAAGGGGCTGATCAATAGCAGAGCCCAGCAGCTCTGTCTCCATTGCTTGTTTTCTCTATCTTGAATCTGCCAAGAGAGATTAGACCATTGCCAAGGTCACTCAATGGGCTGTGAGCGAAGGAAAGGAGAGCTGGCTGACTGTTTGAGGGCAGGCTGCAAAGAGGCGCGAGCGGAGCTGCAGCTGAGCGTGCAGCGCCAGCCGGAATCTGCCCGAGCTGGCGGAGGGGCCGGGACACACATCCCCGTGGGGACAGGCTCCTGCACTGCCCGCAGCCTGCCCTGGCAGGACTGGCGGGGGGAACAAAGCAGAGATGCTGCAACTGAGGCAGGGGCACCTCGGGTGCCGCCGTGCTGGCCCCAGGGAGGGATGGGCATGGTTTCGTGGAGCTGTGGCTGTCAGGACCTGAGAGCAGCCCTGTGCATCCTCCTGCTCACACGGGGGGACCCCGAGGGCTGCTCAAGGGCTGAGGTGCTCCAGAAGCCTCCTGTGAACTGGGCTCTTGAGGAGCTGAGGTGAACTGCTCCCCAAATGAGCAAATGTTATTAACAAAGCATGAGTCACAGAGCGTTTTCTGCGGATTGACAGAGAGTGAAATGACAGAGGGAAGGCTTCGAGGAAGAGGCAATATGTTTTATGGGTCTGACTGCTGGAACAGGGACAGCACTCTTCATGGCCTGTGTGTCTGAGAGCTTGTCCCGCTTGTTTTCCCCCAGGTTCCAGCAGCTGATCTAATAAAACACAGGCTGTATAAATCTTCCAGCCTCAGATCATCATGTCTGCCTCAGAACAGCTAATAAAACAGCAGACAGAGTTCCCTAATATTGTTACCTCATTTCATGGCTCGTCATGGCCACTCCACACAGAAAAGTGCAGTGTCTACAAATGTTTAGGAGTCTTCCACAGAAACTTGAGTTGTGGGTTTACCTGGCTTTGCAAATAAGACTGAAACAACTGCTTCCATATTAACAAAACAAATCACACATCCTTTCCACTCTTTTCTTTCAAACTTCTCTTGAGTTTGAAGCTATTTGATCTGCAGGAGATACCTCCCCCCCCCCTTTCCTCTGCACTGGGGACACGTAGCTGTGTCCAAGCTATAATTCTGCTTTTATGCTTGCTAGATTGGTAGCTTGGTTTGATTTCAGTCTGGTTATCCCTGAGCTCTTAAGGAGCAGTGTGCAGTTAATTGCTGTCTTGGCCTGGAACCAAGGCAGACAGGACAAGCCTGGTGGAAGGAACAGGAGCTGGGGGGGTTTTGCAGGGCATTTGGAGATAAGGGGATCCTTTTGAATTCCTCTGCTCCTCCATGGCCACGAGGGTGAGGCCACAGTGTCAGTGATGGGAGCAGATGAAGGAAGTTGTGTTAATTACTTGAACTGTAAGAGAGTAATTATCTGTGAGAGAAGCCCCAACAGAAAATTACAAACTGCCACAGCTTCCACTGGGAATTGTTCTGTGTGACCTCAAAGCTACAAAGCCTGCAAGACTTGAACCGTTTGAGGAGCCTGACTCCACAGTGACCATCCTGGTGGCTGAAAAAGGCAAACAGAAGAGACTGGCTTTGAGTGTGTCTGTGCTTGTCTTACAGCTTCATCTGGGCTCCTAATTGAATTCTAACGATGCTGATCACAGGCTGAGGCTAAAGCTCCAGCCCAGATGGAAAAGGATCAGTGGGACCGAGCTCATCCTAGAGCTGCTTTTGGCTTTGAAACCCATGGTGTTCTCCTTCCTGGAGCTGGCCAAGCCAAGGGCTTCAGCCTGGGCTGCTGTGCCCAGGTTTGGTGCCCGGGCTCAGCCCACAGAGCCCTCCCCAGCGGGCCCCAGCTGCAGAAGTTGCTTTGTTTGGAGCTCACTGATGGCTTTCCAGCAGGGCAAGCTCTTGCTCAGCTGTCTCCTCCCTCTCTCCCTGCTTTTGCTTCCAAGCCAAGGGGCAGTCAGGTTTTTAGTTTCAAACCCAGTTTGGCATGGAGTGAAGGAAATGCCAAAAGTTGGTGGGGCCTTTCTCCCCCTCGTCGGAGAGGCTGGGTTTGCTGGAAGCTGTAAGAGCTTCTCCGGCTCTCCTGGCCAGAGCATCTCAACTGAAATCCCTTTAATTTGAGGAGAATCCTTTCTGCTCTCAAAGCACTGTTTGGAGCCAATTCTTTCCTGCTGCAGCGTGTGATCGCTGCAATATGAAGACTTGACACAGGATTGTCCTGTGGGTAAAGGCTTGGCCAGAGGCTGGAAGGAAAAGTGTCCAGAAAGGGTTTTTATTTGACTTTGGATGTTCCTTTAGGTTTTCCTTGTCACTTCACCTCCTGTCTGTGACATGGGAAATGATTCTACTTGCCTAGTAGGCGTCCATAAGAATATATCCTTAGAAAGTCATGAGAAATAATGGCCCCCAAATTGTGGGGCCATTCCTTGGCCAGGAGCACAGGGGAGCACTCGGGAGCAGCCAGCAGAGATGGAAGTGCTCCCTTCTGTGTGCGGTGATCTCAGGCTGCAGACTGGCTACACAATCAGGTAGGGGCTGCTTAGCCTTTGTTTACTGATTTGTCATGTTGTGTTGCACGCTCTGAAATCAGTTCAGGATGTGATGGAATGGGATGCACTAAACTTCACATCTGTTAACATAACATGGCAGCATGTTTGAACACATTAGCTTCACTCCATGGAGCCACAACTGGGTCTGACACTGGTGGAGCTGGTGCAGGCTGGGACAGGGCAGTAGCACAGATCCCACTGTCAGTGGATTTTGCTTAAATGAACCTTGGCATCATTGTTTTAAAAATAAATCTCAATTTACCTTTTACAGTGCTTGAGGTGAAAAACGGTGAAGTTCAAATTGAGTATAATTTTCCCCCGTTTTCTCTCTTGAAGCAACAAAACCTGCTGGTTTAGTTTAATTTAAATTGCCCAGAGCAGCTGTGGCTACCCCTGGATCCCTGGCAGTGTCCCAGGCCAGGCTGGACAGGGCTTGGAGCAGCCTGGGACAGTGGGACATGTCCCTACCCATGGCAGGGGTGGCACTGGATGAGTCTCAGCATCCCTTCCTACCCCAAACATTCTATAATTCTATACTTTAATACACTGTTCTATCACTACTGTTGAAGCTTTGGGGCAGGAAATAGTTTGGGATGATTTTGGTGCTTCCTATGGTGATTTGTCTCTTTTTTTTTCTGTTGCCTGTGCTTTGTTTGATGTTCTAAATGGGTTTCAAATGGATATCTCTGCTACAAGGAGAACAAACACTGCCCTAGATAAAGCTCCCTCAGTGTTTAGACAGGTGTGCAGCAGTGCTGTGCCTCAGCCTGGATAACTGCACCCGGGCCACTGGGGAGCCTGCAGGAGATCCCTGCCTAGGGACAGAGGGTCAGGGGCCCTGTGCTGCAGAGCTCCTTGCCTGGGGCACCCTGCACAGGGCCCTGGCGAGACAGGGACACCCTGGCTGGGACAGGGACACCCTGGTGGGACAGGGACACCCTGGCTGTGGCAGGGACACCCTGGCTGGGACAGGGACACTCTGGCTGGGACAGAGACACTCCTCTGGCTGGGACAGGGACACCCTGGCTGGGACAGGGACACTCTGGCTGTGGCAGGGACACCCTGGCTGGGACAGGGACACTCTGGCTGTGGCAGGGACACCCTGGCTGCAGGAGGGGCAGGGCAATGCTGCTGGAGCAGCCCTGGGGCCGTTCCTTCTCCCAAACACCCTCAGGGGAGGACAAGGCTCTGGAATCCCCCAGCCCCTGCAGGGAAGGCTGGTGACACAAACAACTCTGGCTTTCAGCTTCTATTAGTTTCCTTCCCTTTTGCCCAGCTGAGATGTTATTAACTCTGTCAGCTCTCTGGAGATTAATTGGAACCGTAAACACTGAAATTACCTTTGAGTTTAAAAAGTGAGGTTATTTAGACCTTGAGGAGGAGAGGGAAGCTGTTTGAATGTCGCTTAGCTTGGTCACAACAACCTCTGGATCTTTGCAGATGGGGAAAAAAATTTGTTTGAGTGAAGATATTTGTCTGTTTTTCTTCTGTTGCATCACTGAGATGTTGGATTTGGCTTTATTTTAAGTTCTATGATTCTGTGATCTTGCAGCAGTGAAGATCCCAGAGCTGGTTTAGAATTGGGCATATGAAATAATGCTGAGTGGTTGTGGTACCATTGCAAGAATCTGGGTGAGAATCACCTGAGCTGGAGATTGTTTGTACTGGTGGTTTTCCATGCCCCATCCTGGCCAAGGAGATGTGCTGAGGTCTCTGAACGTGGGTTACAGCCCTCACCAAGCACCCAGCAAAGCTCACTGAGGGAATGCTGACCTTGGTCTTGTCCTTTGAATTCTGGAATGAGGTGTGGAGTTTTNTTGGTATTATTTTTTTTTTTTTTTTTTTTTTTTTTTTTTTTTTTTTTTTTTTTAATATATATATAAAAGAAGCACGTGCTTAGTTTTTAGGAGGTTTTTCTACACCTGAATTTCTTTGTGCATGTAACTCACCTCAGCCTGTCTTTGCAAATGTGGTATTTTTCTTCTAAAGGGCTTTGCATGTTTATGGATCTGTAGGAAGATTTAAGCATGTCAGAGTAGGAGCAATCGAATGGAAACACAAATGGAAGCTGAGGCTGGAGGCAAACCCTGAGAGCGTGCAGAACCTGTTGCAGACTTTCACTAACCAATTATTGAACTGTTTATTTCATTAGAACAAAACCAATGGTGTTTGAATAATTAAGAATTTGCTCTGTTGGTGGCACACTTTGTCTCCCATTGATCCGTTCACTTGCAGTTGCCTCCGTGTGTTTGGGAGTGCCAGACCTGTACTGTGAGATGGGGTCTGTCCTTTCTTTTCCTTCCTGGGCTCTGTGAATGCCCACTGGACATCTCCCTGTTACATCCCAGCCTCCTCTGGCATCAGACCACTGAAGGTTTCTCCAGGGCCAGCACTGGGGTGTGGGATCCTCTGGGATGCCCTCAGGAGATGCTCAGCCTCTGACTCCTTGATCAGAGGGTGGTGCTGCCCTGTCTGGCCTTGCCTCGAGCCCCTCCCAGGCTCTGCCCCTCTGCACAGAAGCTGATATTGCTCCAGGGATGAGGAAAGCTCCTGAGCACAGGGTGGGGGTCCTGGCTGCCAGGAGACGAGTCAGGGAGCGAGGGGGTGTCTGCAGCCCCCATTCCCCAGGATTTGCTCTGCTGACTGGCAGTGAAACACTTTTTCTCACAGAGCCTGCCCAGGTTTTAACATCCCTGAGAACTGAACAAACTCGTCCTTTATGCTTTAATATCAAACAATGTCATATAAAACCAGGGAGAATATTTAATAAGAATATAAAGGTGTACAGTAATAGAACATTTATGCATTTTTATTGGGTTTCCTGGTGTGTACAATGATAGTCATCATTTTCTTCAATGCGTTTTCTTGTAGTGGGGAGAAGCTGTAATGCTGAATCCTGATTTAAGGTGGATTCCTTACAGCAAGCTGGGAACTCCCAGCCCTTGCCCTGGGAAGATGTACCCCTCTGTAAACACCCAAACCCTCATTCCCTGGAGGGTGGGAGTTGTGCCCTGGAAATAAACACCCAAACCTTCATTCCCTGGAGGGCGGGAGCTGTCCTTGCCCACGGGCCCGGGGCTGTGCCCCATCACGGTGCTGCATCCTCACCCCGAGCTCACATTTCCTGGCATAGGAAGGGCAGAAGGAGTTTGTTTTAGCCAGAGCAAGGCGAAGCTGCCGGGAGGATGAGACTCTGGAAAGTCAAACACACGTGGATAATGGTAAATTGGGAAGTGACTTTGTCTCTGGTTTTCACAGCAAATGAGAACTGGGACGTGAGAAGGAAATATGGAAGCTGCACGCAAACACTGGAGCTGTAGTGTGAAACAGACACCTGCTTTGATGGAAGTGGAAAGGAACAGTTTGAAAATCCCTGTCTTTTAACACAAGTTGCTTGGGAGAAGTGAGGGATGCACAGAGCTAAACAATTATAAATGGTAACCTTTAAAAACAGAGACATTTCCTAACAAACAGCTTCTCTTCATTATCAGACACTCGTTAACTGAAATATTTATTCGGGGTTATGGGGTGTTTAAAAATGCAGCAGCTGCTCCATTTGCTTTTTCCCGCTCTGAAGATGGGATTTATTCAATGTTAATGCCTGGTGCCTGCTCTGCAGGAGGAGAAGGCGGCGCAGGGAGGGAGGAGCTGCTCTCCTGGAGTGCCCTGGGCGCAGGAGAGCTCCGGGCTGTGAGACTCACCCTGCAGGTCCTGCTCCTCCGCAGGCTTTGGGGGAACTGCGGGCGGAAGCCTGGAGGATCTCACCTCTGGGATCAGCTCATCCCAGCTCCTTCCCAGCAGCTCCTCCCCTGGGGGCTGAGGCCAATTCATCCCAGCACTCCGAGATTGCCAGAAAACTGAGATTTCTGCTGTAGAAACACCAGAATGTGTAGGAATGGATGTAATTGAGGGAAGGGACAATGAGTGTCTCCATTCTCAGGTTCCATTTCCATCCGTGAGGCGGAGCTTAGCGGGAATTCAGCTCCTTATTTTATAATTGCAAATAGGAGTGGATACCTAGGGGTTTTTTCCCATATGGTGAGATGCCTTTTGATCAGGAAGGCAGAAGCTCACTGAAAAACACAATTTTGTTTCTTGGTAAAAAAAACAGACTACCTGAAGCTTCAGAAAGACCCCCTTGAACACTAGTAACCAATAGTAAAAAAGGCAACACGCGAATCGTTTCGAAGCACTCCAAATACTTTATGAAATCCAGCTGGGTTTATCATCTTCTTCCACTGACAAGGAGGTGGCAATAACTCCTAAAAGTACAGCCTTGGAAGCTCCCAGTGGAGAGATGTGCTGAAGTAGGAAGAAGAAAAACCAATGGGATGTGTCCTTAGGTGAAGCAGAAGGTGCCTGGCCAAGAGATTGATCAAGTCCTCAGGTAATTCCCAGAGAAGGTGTCCCCTTGTTTTGCATGTCTGTGTGCAGAGAGGCTTCTCCCTGCTGGGCTGGCTCCTGTCTGTCCAGCTGGATGGGGGGCCCCATCCCCAGCATCCCAGGACATCAAACCAGCCCGTGCCTGCCCTGGGGACCTTTCTATCTCTCCTGCAGGTAGCTCAACATCTCCTGTTTGCGAGAGGCTGCCTTAGAAAAGGGGGAATTTATTACCTGGACCAGGGAAATTTATAGTTTGGATCGTGCGTGTGACAACAGCGTGGAGGAGAAGGAAGAGGATGAGCTGGGATCTGGGAGAGGGAGGAGCCAGTGAGATTTCATACTCACTGAGTAGCTTTGGAGCTCCCATCCGAAAGGAATCTCTGCTTCTTGGCCAATCCAGGCCAGCAGGTCAACGGGCAAAGCCCAGCAGCTCTGCTGGAAAACCTTTTGTGACCCTCTGGAGAGCAGCTGCTGTTCCTGCAGACAGGAAGCTCACCAGAACTTATTCAGGAGACATTTTCATGGAAACACAGGATGGCTTGGGTTGGAAGGGACTTGAAAGCTCATTTTGTTCCAACCTCCCATCAGGGACAGAGAATTCGGAGAATTTCAAGGAGTTTTTCAGAGAATGCTGGCAAAAGTTTGGTTATCAGAGCCCGGATTAAGGTGCACTGATGGTGCACACTCTACAGGGTTATTGCTGTGTGCAGAATTAAGTGTTGTGCTGAAGAGCATAGCAGGGGATAACTTGCTTTGGGCCTGCTATCTGGAATATTAAATAGCATTCAGCAAGGATTTTATGAAGCTCTATTATGTTTCTATTAAGACAGAAGAGATAATCTGGAGAAAGGGGAAAAGGAAGGGTTCAAAGAAAAACAAACAGCTCATGCAGGACCCCAAGGGTGGCCGCTCCGTTTGTATTGACAAAGCTTCAGAGAATCGACCACCAGGAATTTATAAACTGTCAAATATTTGCAGGGGCTTTAGTGCCAGAAAGCTCTGTGTTTACAGGAGACATAATTATTGCCACCAGCAGCTTCGTGCACTTGTCTCTCTGTTGCTTCATGGCAACACGGAAAAGAAATGTCAGAAGTTTAGGTGGGCTTGGAAGAGCTGCGGAAGTGAAAGATGAGCAGAGAGGAAGAGCACTCGAACTGCTGCCATGATCTTGATGCCACAGGGAGAGGTCTAGGCAGAAAATAAACCACAGGTAAATTGGATACAAGCGCAGGCAGGAGCTGGGAGCTGGCCAGCTGTGCTCCCCAGCGGGTCAGAGCTGCCCTGCTGCTGGCCCGGGCTGAGACTCGCTGGGGTGCTCGGGCCCAGGAGTGTCTGCCTCTCATCCCTCCCTGGTGCCGAGGCACAAATCCCTCACCGGCCCAAATTCAGGCATTTCCCAGGGAGCGCTGCAGCTGTGCCTGGCCAGACGGGAGCTGGGCTCTCTGCTCACCTTCCCGGGGAATTCAGTGGGGCTGGGAGGAGAAGGAAGGCGCCGGCACCGCTGCTTCAGTCTGGCTCGTGAGAAACCTGAGACGTCAGGGCTGCTGACAAGCTATACATCCCCAGCTCTCACATAAGCTGAGCATGAATATTAACCTGTCAAAAACCACCTAAGAAAGAAATTGACCTCATTTGCAGATAGCTAAAAGGAAATTTCTCCTCAGTCTCACAATGTTATGAACATTTTTTGTTCATAGAAGCCATCAAGTGTGACACAAACTTTATAGATATAGAAAAAAAATCACTTCTTGTCATTTTCCTCACGTAATTCTTCCATTTTCACGACATCAAAATGCGAGTGGGACGGACAAACCCTGCCTGCCTCCCTCCAGGGTTGGTTTGGGGTGTTTTGTAGGCGGAGGGGTCCAAACCAGAGCGGCTGGGGTTGGCAGTGCCCAGGCGGGTCCCCGATGCCCCCCAGCTGCAGCCCCGGGTGGCTCTGGGGCCAGGCTGCCTCCCCAGCTGGCTGATGGTCCTGTGCCCCCTGTGCCAGCCCCGAGCCCTGCTCGGGCACTGTCCCTCTGCAGTGCCAGGAGCTCGTGGGGACAGCGGGCAAGGCTGCCACGGGGCACTGCGGGAGCCCGCTCTCCATCCTGCCCCCAGCCCAGGAATTTCGGCATCTCTGGATGCTGCTGGCCCATAAATGAGCCCTGGGAGGTCGGTGCCTGTGGGATCTGTTGCTAAGGTGACACAAACAGGCTTTTGCTTCAGCTGCTGGAGAGGACAGCTTAGGAGGAGGTGTTCAGATGAAGCTGGATTCAAACCTTTTTGCATTCTTTCACCCTGAAGTAAAAACAATTTCGTTTCATGGAGGTTTGGTTTTGGACCCCCTGAGCTGAGGTCATTTCTAGTCCAAACAAAAGCATCATTCTGGGTATCTGCAAGAACGTCTCCGTGTTTGAGAGAGCAAAATAAGTCTTACACAGTGTATTTCCCTTGTAATCTGTGTTTCAGTGCTTAATGTGGTGTTGCACATGAAAGCGCTGAGGTGGAAGGTTTCGAAGGGCTGAGTTTATCATAGATCAGAAGAGCAAAGCTTTGATGATCCCTCTGTGCTGTGTTACTGCTCAGCCCTGCCCTGTTTGCCCACTTGAGCTGGAAATGATTGCTCTTTCTGCACTTGAAGGAATAAATAACTACAAGGGTTTGCCAGCGGATCTGCTGAGCCTGTCCTGTGGCTCTTGACCCCCTCAGCTGAGCTGTGCCCCTGTTGATGCCAGGCAGAGCTGCAGGAGAAGGGAACATCTCCCACTGGAGGGGCAGCAGGTGGGCTCAGCTCTGGCAGCTCTGCAGCTGCCTCAGCAGTGCTGCTGTCCCCTGTCCCTGCAGGGGGACTGGGGCTGTTCCAGGGGCTGAGAATACTGCATTTGGTATCCTGGGAAGGCACAGGGGGCTGCAGGGCTCTGGCCACACTCTGCCCATTCTGCAGGGCATGTGCAGTGAGGCTGCTGCTGGCACTGTCCCCTGGGTGTGGGCACTGTCCCCTGGGTGCTGGCACTGTCCCCTGGGTGCGGGCACTGTCCCCTGGGTGCAGGCACTGTCCCCTGGGTGCGGGCACTGTCCCCTGGGTGCGGGCACTGTCCCCTGGGTGTGGGCACTGTCCCCTGGGTGCTGGCTTTCTGCAGTTCCAGCCCCAGGAGCCCGTCCTGTGCCCGCTGCGTCCTGTGCCCGCTGTGTCCTGTGCCCCTGGCCAGGCTGTGCCTGTGGCCCTGCAGAGCACCCTGGCTGCTGTCGGGCAGTGCAGCTGCAGCGGGGCTGCCCCGAGGACACAAGTGTTGGAAACAGGAATATGAACGATGCTGGGTGTCTGGAGTAGGGCTGGGCTGGGCAGGATTTCTCTGCAGGTGCCCCAGCTCACGCCTGGCTGTGTGGGTGGTGGCACTGGGGGTTTCCTCCTCCCAAACGCCAGCTGGGCCAGGAGCATTCCTGGTGCAGGGCCAAGCAAAGCCCCTGTAGGGGTGCAAGGGGAGTTACTTCAAGTTCCCTTCCNCTGTTAATAAATCCCTGCTTTATTCCTGTAACCCTGCCCAGCCTCTGCTCCAGGCAGCCTCTCCAGGGATCAGTTCCCTCGGCAGGACCTGCCGGGGCTGGGCTGGCTCCTCCAGAGGGCTGGGAGTGTGGCCAGAAGGAACACACCTCTCTTACAGACCTGAGAAAGGATCCCCATGGGCTGCAGGAGCACCTCGGGCTCACACCGGCTCCAGTGTCAGGAGACAAAGTTTGCCTTTATTTATATCTTGGCTGCGTGACCCAGGCAGTCTGTGAGTTTAGAGTCTGTCACACAGAGCTCAGAGTAAATAAATCCCCTCATAGTTAATCATACATTGGACACAAATCATTTACAAATTCAAACAGAATGTTCCCTTTTCCGAAGGTTTAGCAATGGGTAGGTTTAAAAACCAGAGTATCTGAGCTGAGTGTCAGGTTTAATTTTCACTTACTAAGAATATTAGTTAGGATGCTATTTACTTAAGAAATTTGCCATTAAGAATTTATTCATGGCAAATGCATCTACCTCTGAAACCTTTGTTCTCCATTGAAACAAAATGCTTTGTGGGATTATTAAACGCTGCTCTGTGAACTTTGAATTTCAAACAAGAGTTGGGTTCAGAAGTGTCCCAATGGATTAAGGAGATGGAAGAGACCACTGGGCCCCCCCGTCTGACCTGGGACGCTGCAGTGCTCAGCGTTTCCACTGGTGCCATGATTTGTGTGATGAGATATTTACACTTCCTGACCTCGTAAAAATGGAGCCAGCATTAATTTTTGTTCTCTGCAGCAGGACTTCAGGATGCTCCGAGCTGGCAGCAGCGCAGAGGATCCTCCCTGCAGTTTGTGCTGTGCCTTGACAGCTGAGCTGCCTGGGCTTGATCCCTGCTTCTGCTCTGGTTTTCTGGGAGGCTTTGCAGGATGCCTGATCTTGTCATATCCTGATGTCCACTTGTGTTGGTTTTTATTCTCCTAATCTCCCCCCTTTCTTATTTCTGGAAATGGTAGGAATAAAGGCACAATTGTGGGCGGTTGGACGCAATTT
Source organism: Regulus satrapa (assembly GCA_013396955.1). Classification (NCBI taxonomy): domain Eukaryota; kingdom Metazoa; phylum Chordata; class Aves; order Passeriformes; family Regulidae; genus Regulus; species Regulus satrapa. The sequence continues at coordinate 358,866 of VWZN01009842.1, read as the reverse complement.
GTGAAAGCAAAGTTGTGTTTTTGAAAACCTGGGTGTGTTCTTGGTGTTGAATCCATTTCACCTCGCAGGTTTGCCCCTCAGACAGCTTTATGTTATTACAGTGCAGTTAGGAATGAAAGGAGTTCTCCTCCCTCTGCAGTGTTAGTTAAATTCTCCATATGCTGGTAGGTTAAATGGGTATTGAACTGTTTAACATTAATTAAACAACCAGGGCTGGGGAGTAGCCAGGAGCACACTGTCCAATTAAAGCATTTGCCTGTGTGAACAGCTGCCCATAAATCAGCTTCTTTGCACACATAACAATTGTTAATTGAATAATTGCTTCACTTTAATTTCTTCATTTTTCTTCGGGAATGCATCGCCTTTACTTGGAGGCACTGAATTTTTGAGCATGTTTTGATTTACCAAAGCTGAGGTGCAACGTGAGTGTTAGCAGGTAGAGAGAGCTCAGGCAGAGGCTCAGCAGGAGTGCAGGAGGGCTAGGGTGTGAAGGAGTGGACAGGAGGTGTTGGAGCTTGTGGAGGATTGGAATATTTCCCTTTCCTTGGCCAACCCAGGCAAGATTGGACACTGGGCAACTGTCAAGCTTGTGCATTTTTTTTCTCTGTCACTGTTCAAAAAATTCTGGGTTGTTAAAGCTCAGACTCCAAACAAGGACTTATCATGTATTTCAAATTCCTTTAGTGATCTGGGAGAAAAGCATCAACTCGTGTTTGTTCTTGGTGAGCTGGATGTGGCTCCCTTATGTATGTCAGGGAGCCTTTGGCACTGTGGGGAAGAGCACCCCAAGGTTAGTAAAGCTTTTATCTGTCCTATTGGGTTTATAATATGAAAGAAAAATCTGAGTCTGCATCTTCAGCTGCTGTAGGTTTGTGAAATTCCTTTGAAGTTGGCACTCTGGTATGCATACATAAAGAATCAGAATAATTTTAGTGAAAATCTGCTAATACAGATGTTTTCTTCTTTATAACAATAGCAGTGAATTTTGATCGCTCCTAAACAAGATCAAAGGCATCAGAATCTCCTCTTTGTTTTAACATTATAATGAGAACACAATTATGCTTAAAACACTTGTAACGGTTGAAGGCACGGTAGCTGAAATAAACCTCAGCTGCCTGAATGACGTCTGGATACTGGGCTGTAAAAACCTGGATTATCTGTGGCTGCTGGATTTTGCTGAAAGGAGAAGCACAAATGGCTGAGGACAGGAAATTCAGTTGTTCTCTGCAGCACCAGAAGTCGTCGGTATGCGCTGGTGCATACAGCAAGCAAAGGTTCTTCCTTGAAGCCACCCAGCAATGGGAAATAGGAGGAATTTTTCACCGCTGATGGGGGCGCAGTGGCTTCAGGAATGAGATTCTTCTGTGCCTGGTTTTGTTTGGGTGGTTCTGGGCAAGGGCAGGGCCCTGTCCTGGATGTCTCACGTGCTGCACCCCTGCACCCACTGCCAGCCTCCTGTTTCTGCCCTCCCAGCTTTCTTTTCTGTGAGGAAAGAATCCCCGCATCTCTGCTCGTTCCATCAAACCCCGCTGCAGGCATGGCTCTGCCTTTTCTTCCCTTGAGATGCTGAAGTCTTTGGAGTCCATCCCCAGCTTGTTCAGTTCGCAGAATCAAGGAATGGTTCGGGTTGGAAGGAACCTTAAAGCTCCTCTGGATCCAAGGGATCCTGAGCAGGGACCCGTTCCCCTGGGGAGGACTGCAGCCAGGGACTGAGCCTGGCAAGGACGCAGCCCTGTCCCCTTGGAGGGCAGGCAGGACACCACGGGCCCAGCTCAGGGGCTGTTCGGGCCCCAGGGAAGGGGGTGGGAACGGAGCAAACCCCCGGCACGGCTTTGTTTGGCCATGGCCATCAAATCAAAACTGCTGGGGCACCCATCCCTGCTGCTCCCAGGCAAACCACGCCGGGACACCAAGCTCCTGGTGGCCGGGTGAGGCGGCAGCTGCTGGGCCCCTGAACTGCTCCTCCAAACCCGCCCGCAGGAGAGCGGGACACTTTGTTTAACACAGCCACGCTGGGCTCTGCTGCTCAGCCTGGACGTGGAGGAGGAAATGAGCCCGTGAGAGCTGCCTGCCAAGTGCCCCGTGCCCCTCTGTCAGAGCCACCAGCCGCTCCTGTCACCCTCCCATCAGCTGGGAGTGGATGCCTACGGAGGTGGTAATTACAAATCCCAGCCAGGCTGCACAGGCTCATTTGTCTCTGTTTATCATCAGAGCAAGGATATTGATCATTACTAAACCATTAAATATCTTCGGAGAGGAAGAAGAGAATCAGATTAATAAAGGTTGACGTGCACTGTGGAAGGTACTTCTCCATGAAAGGCAGGTTTGGCAAGTGCAGAGATGACAAATGAAATCCCTCTGCTGACCTGGGGCAGACGGCTCCAGAAAGGCTCTCGGGATTTTTGTTACTCAGCTCTGCCCTTCGGAGGCGCAGAGCCCCTTTGTGTTGGGGTGCAGCTCTGGGCTGAGCTGGCCTCCCTGCAGGGCAGCCCAGGTGGGATGTGCTGAGCCCGGCCTGCACTGGCCCTGGGGCTCGGAGCCCGCCGGGCTCGGGGCTCTGCTCCCGGGGGGCACACGGCTGGCTCCGGCACCCACCCCGAGCAGAGGCGGCTCCTTCATCCCAGCAGCGGGGCTGCACATCCTCAGCCCAGGCTGGAGCCCTCGCCATGGTCCCCGGGGGAGCCGTGAGCGCTGGCAGCAGCCTGCCAGACCCTGCGGGCATCGGTACCCATCCCTGGGAGACCGGGCCGGCCCCGCTCCTCCCATCCCATTCCCTGGGAAACGGCCGGGCTGCTGGGCCAGGGGAGGCAGAGCCAGGGCTGAGGTCCAGCTGTGCCTCTGCAGCCCAGAACAGCCGGAGCTGACCAGAGCACAGCCACGGGAGGAGCTCCTTGCAGACGCCCGTGATCAGCACAAGCCTCTCCTCACAGATTTTAGCCCCAATTTAGGTTTTCACGCATGCCAATTAGGAGAACCTTGTTTTCTATAGATACAGTCTTTTCTATTTTGAAAGCTTGACAGTTCTAGTGCTTTGAAATTATCGAAGCTGACATGTCTCCTCAAGAACTGTTTAATCTGTCAGATTCTTCTTTCTTCTATCATCTCAATCACTGAATGACTAAAGAAAAAGAAAAACCTCCCAATGAGTTATTTTCTACCTTTCTTTAATTTGCCAATAATTACAGAGATTTTTACTTGTGGTAGGCATTTCTCTTTAGAAACGGAGAAGAGCTAATTAAAAACATCCAATATCCTAAATGATGAATTATGTTGAAGTGCAGAGTGGCTTGCAGGTGATAAAGCCAGTGTGGGTTGGAGACATGACCTGTTTGTTGTGCCGGATGCTGAAAAGAAATCCAGCTTTACAAGGACCAGACCACCTTTCTGGATTTTTCATTTTTATATTGGAGTTTCTCTTCATGTTTTTGCAGGCAAATCTCCCTTTTCTTGCTATAGGAATCCTGGTAATTTTCTGGGAGATTTTTTCAGCTGAAAAAAATCAGTTTGTCTGAAGGAAGTGGCAGATTTGGCACAAACTGGTGACCTCCTATCTGAGGGGGGCCACAGATGATGCAGCAGTAAAGTCTCAGGTGGGCATGCCTTGGAAATGACCACAAACCCTGCAGACAATGCCCTGGAACTTCCTAATCATTTGCAGGGACTCAAAGCAGGGCTGGAGCAGCTGCCTTGGGGTTTTGTTGTGCTCTGTGTTCCTTCTGTCTGGCTAAGTTGCTGCAGGAACCCTGGCACAGGAGTGGGAAGATGGTAAAATTCCACGAGATCTGCTGAGGTGAAAGAAAAGACATGAATGGATGATATCAGCACTATTAGTTTTCTTTCACTCCTTCAGTGAAACCAATTATTGATTGCAGCGGGAGTTTGAATAACGAATGATGGGAAATGGGTGGGAGCAGGAACTCTGGATTTTAGTCTTGGCTCACCAGCTTTGGTGCACAGGGTGTTCCTTGAGCTCAGTCAGAGCAAGGAGACTGCTTATTATTCTGTGGAGGGATAGCAACAGGATATTCAGCATTAACTGCCTTGATTCCTAATTAAACATGAACAAGAGATGCAAACTCTCCCAATCAAAGTGTTTAATTGGCGCGGGTTTCATTTTTTGTAGCTCTTTGTGCCCCACATCTGCATATAAAATGGCAGGTAAATCTCTCATTGTGAATGATTGATGGGAAGATATAAACAAAAGCAACTTTGATTTATGACTTAAGATCACTCCAAAGGCATTTTAAGAAACCCTCCCTCAGCTGCCTCCTGTCTCTGCAGAGGCTGCAGAGCAATGAGCCAGACCCCACTGGAGTTTGGGCACTCGTGGTGGCCTCAGCCCAGGTCACCCGTGCTCACCTTTGGCAACCAAACCATCCCCTGGGCCTTGCCTTGTGTAGTCCCAGATGTGCTGGCCAGATTAATCCCATCCCAAGCAGCTCCCCCATGACGTTCCTACTCTCATGGGCCTTCTGCTGAAACTGTGAGTGGCGGGTGCACATCCTTCAAGAAGGAGAGATGCCACCCATGGCTCTCTGGGCTCCCAGCGGGGTGGAGCAGCCCTTGCAGGCTCTGCTGGACTGGCAGTGCCCCTAAACGGGTGTAGCCCGTGGAGCTGGCCTTGCAGCACCTGAGGATCAGCCCTGGTCTGTGCTCCGAGCAGCTGTATCTGCTGTTTGCTCGTTAGGAATAACAAGGAATGTGTATTGTGGGATGAACTGCAATGATACCGAGATTGGAGCGGAATAAACAAATCAGAGCTGCATGATGAGCGTGTGCTCAGCTGGGAAATGCCAAGTGATGGAGACATTTCTGCTGGGGAGGGATTAACTGCTAAGGGGAGCTGAGCAGAGAGCACAGAGAACCAAACCTCACCATCTCTGAGCTAATAAAAGCTCCAAGAGCTCCTCTGGCACTCGGGGAGCCTGGGGCAGTGCTCACCGCTGCTCTGCAGCTCCCAAGGCTCCCCCTGCCACCAGGGCTGGCCTTTGGAGGAAGCAGCGTGGCTGTGGTCACCCGGAGCCCAGGTGGGTGGGGAGAGGGCAGCTCTGTGCTGTCAGCCAGCAGGAGCTCCGTGGGGGCACACCAGTTGTTCAGCAGCACCAGAACGGGGAAAGAGACACTTCAATGTTTTATGAACATAGACATGAGACAATGAAAGTCTATTAAACCGGCAATTCCCAGTGCCTGGCACGGCGCTGGGTTGTGTAACAGGAGTAATTGCAGGTGGCAATGTGCCATCACCGACGGTGAGCAGAGCCACTGGGCACATGGGGCTGCCAGTGCCCAGCGCTGGGCTCGGGCAGGCTCCACCAGCGCCCCAGAAAGAGCCAGCAGGGCAGGGAATCATCGGCTGACAGGAGGAGGAGCTCGCTGCAGGCCGTGATCTCGGGGCCCAGCAGCCACTGGACCCCTCTGGCTTTTCCAACAGGCTGTGTCCATCCCTGGCCGGGGAGCAGCCGGGGCATTCTCAGCTCCTGTCTGGATTTCACTGGAGAGCCCTGGTCCCAGTGTGCTCCCAGCCTGGCTCTGGTGCTGCTGGTGTCCCCCTGTCTGCAGTGACAGACCGAGCTCTGTCCTGGTCTCTGCTGGGGCAGCAGCTGCAGGACAGGCCAAGCCAAGTGACAGCCCCTGGATCTGCCTCCTGCCTTTGCTGCCTCCCTTCCCTCCCCTCCTCAGCACCCCTTCCAGGCTGTTCTGCTGGACGGACAACATGCTCTGCCCCAAAGGGCTTTTTCTACTCCATCCATCCTCATTTCCAGTGGGGTGAGCTGCTCCTCGCACAGCTGGAGGGAGCGGTGCTTCTGTGGCAGCAATTAACCCGGGAACAGTTGGGGAAGGGCTGGTTTCTCTTGGCTGGATAGGCCCCCAGTGATCTGGGGGAACCCGACAGAAAGGAGGGACGTGGTGGATGTTTGGCAGGCCCAGAGCAGATGTACCTGGGGAGGGGGCACTGTGGGCTCTGCCTGCAGGAGCTGAGAGCTCCCACTGCCTCTGCTGGCACTCCAGCACAGCCTCCCAGGGCTGGCAGTGCTGCTCTTCAACATCTGTGTCTGGCGTTTATCTTGCAAATCTCCTGGGTGCTGGGGGGAGCAGCTGCATCTTTCTACAGCTCCTGATTTTCAAGGAATCCAGTCGAGGTGTCACCTGCCAGGTGTCTGCAGGCTTTGATCAAGCTGATGCAGCAGTGGTGTCAGCAGGCACAGGCAATGAGGTTGCTCCTCCTCCGTGGTGCCTGATTCTCCTTCCCCACTTCAGCCCGCTCTCCTTCCTCCTCTCTCCTTCCTGCTCTCCTGGTGACACGGGCACAGCCCTGGGGACAACGCCTGCCAAACATGACAAGTGTGTGTTTTAATGGCTATCTTAGAACAAATCGCTGGTAATAAAACTTAATTTAGTCTGTTTATTACTGTTTGCCACCAGGAGAGCAGTCAGACCCTGGAAAGCTCCAGGCTCCTTGGAAGCCTGGGGGGTATAAAAGCAGAAATAAGAGGGAACACATCGGTCTCTGGGTTCCACTGCAGAACTGAAAGAAGTTAAAGCATGCTTGCAACAGCTACTGACAAACTGCATCGATAATAACTCATGGGACCAAACCCAGAGACTGGTGTGGAAGCACCAGAGTGGGAGAATCCAGCAGCAGGGCTTGGTGCCAGGCTCTGGTTGGTGGTGGTGGGATCCCTGCAGCCCCTCCTTGGAATGCTCTGCCCTTGCCCTTGCTGCTCCCGTGTTTGGTGTCCGGGTGTGGAGCCCGGGGTGCTTCAGGCAGCTGCTGCAAAGGTGACCCCAGCAATTCTGCACCAGCCCAGGAGCAAACGCAGCGGGAAGGATGCAATGATGCTGCCGTAAATCATCGAAGGGAAAAGAGAAGGAAAAGGTGGCCTTGCTTTCCTGGCAGGAGGTGGGTTTGCTGCTTGTGTTCTGGGGAACATGTGGGGGCTGTTAATGGGCTTTTGTTTGCGCTGGCTCTTTCTCAGAGGTGCTTTTTGGAGTAATTTGCTACATTCTGCTCATGCTATTTGCAAGTGAAGAAAAATGGGATTCTGAGGCTTTCTCTGCGCCTTGTGCTGCGGGGAAAAGGAGCACTAATAGCCCATGAATAATTAGTGTGTTGTTCTAAGCTCATATTCTAGATGGATGCAGTCAGAGCGTGCCTGGGTTATCAGAGGCTCCAGCGAGCTCTGATAGCTCTGCCTCTCGCCAGGGTTGCCTGACACTGCTCATTGCAGAAATACCTGTCCCAGAAATCCGACTCAAGGACACGTGTTGCATGCCAAGTGTGGGCGTGGGTGATATTTGCAAAATGCCACAATCCTCCCAACAGGGATGTGTTTTCTGCAGGGTGTTTTCCCCCACAGTCCATCTCTGAGCTGGCACTTCCCTGGGAGCTGCTTTGGCAGAGTGCCTTGGTGGATGTGGGGGGTTCTTGGGTGAGCGGACACCCCCGACACTGTCAGGAGACAGCACCACGGCAGGCAGGATAAAAATGCTGTGGATTGTTAAAAATGGATGTTTCAAGCAATCGTTCAGCCTCTTGTTATGGGTTACATTGAGCTGCACTAGGACTGACAGCTCCTCTGGATTCCTTTGGCATCAGCTGGGATTTCTGCAGGGGCACAGGAGGGCTGAGCTGAGCTTTTTGGGTCAGCTCTGGGCTGGGGGAAGTTCATGCTGCCTCTCCTTCCTCCTTGCCCTCGAGCCCCCAGCTCCTGGTTTTGCCCATGACCCTTATTTTGGAAGGCTATGAGTGACACCAGGGTCCTCTGCCAGTCCCTGACTTATGGGAGAACCTGGATGTGCACTGGGCCAGGGAATTGATCAGTATTTGGTCACACTGACTGCTCCCATCTAGTGAGTCTGGTAATATTGAACAGCGTGGCTAAAATCAAGTTTGTCATAATGATGATGTTATTCTGTTTAAACAGCTGTGGCTGTGTGAGGAGATCTGGGAGAAGCCCAGGTGAGGTAAGGATTGCCAGGAGGAGCCCAGGTGAGGTAAGGATTGCCAGGAGAAGCTCAGGTGAGGTAAGGATTGCCAGGATGAGCCCAGGTGAGGTAAGGATTGCCAGGATGAGCCCAGGTGAGGTAAGGATTGCCAGGAGGAGCCCAGGTGAGGTAAGGATTGTTGTGCTCACTGCCCCAGTCCCATCCTGTTGTGCACACTCAGTCACTGCCTGGCTGGGGGAGTGGAACAAATGGCTGTGGTTCTGCACGTGGAAAGAGATGAAATGGAAAATCCCCCACAGGGATCCGACGGTGAGCGCTGCCTACCCCACAGTACCCAGCTCTGGGTCTCCTATGCTGGAGCAGGGAAAGCAGCAGTGATTAAATGCAGGTGTGAAGTCAGAGGAGGTTGTGTGGAGGTGAAGGCAGCGGAGCGAGCGAGCCCCTCGGAAGGGATGGAGACAAGGAGGTAACACGAGGCTGATTTATGTTATCTTGCCAGATAAAGCCCCAGATCCTCTGCCGTTTGTTACTTACACTTCAGCCTTGTGAAATCAATTACTGAGATGCAATTTAATGAAGGCAGGTTAATGCTTGATCTAAGGCACTAAACCCATAAGACGTAATTTCAGTTTACTAATCATTGCAGTGCTAATGGCCATTTGACATCTGCTCCTTGGGCAAGCGGGGCCGCACGCTTCGGTGCCAGCTGCCTCAGTGCCCTCCCCACGGCAGCTCTGCGCTGGGCAAGGCTGGCACCCCTCCTGGAGGGGACTTTCCTCGCTTACTCCTGGCCTGGTATTTTGCACCTTTTTATAATTTCCATTCCTTTTTCTCCCCAGAGAGCCGAGCGCTTCCCCTGCTGTGCCACGGAGCTGGCCGAGGACTTTGGCAAGGTTTTGGTGTCATCCAAAGGTGTTTTTTCTTCTCTCTTGCTGTTCAGGTAACTTTTTCAAAGCTGGAAAGATCTTACTGTCTTTCCCCACTACTACAGTGGGTTAGTACATGGGACAGTGGCTATTCATTCCAATATAAGACTAATTAAATGTCCCAAAGGCAGAAAGATAACAGACCTTAGGTTTGGGAAGAATTTGCCAGCTCTGTGCAGCCCCTTTTCACCAGCAGCACAGTGCCCACAGGTGTTCTGGTGGGAGCTGCTGCAGAACTGGGTGAGCCACGTGTGAAACCTGGGGTGAACTCATTTTCACTCCCAGGGAAGCCAGGGCTTTGTGGTTTGTACTGAATCTTAGGGTCTCAGGTTAGAAATTCGTCAATTTTAAGCATAACAGTTAGGTGTGTGTTTGAGTTTTTCAGTTCAAAATCCAGCTCTGTCCTGCACAGAGCCACAGGCTCGGAGTCTCACTGAGGGCATCACATCAACACCTCCCTTCACCAAGCCCAGGGCAACTGTTTGTCTCCTCAGACCCATCAGAATTATCCTTCATTCACTTCAGTGCAGCCCTGGGATGTTTGTGTCAGTGGGGACTTGGATCTCCTCCTAGCTTCAGAAAGTTTTTATACTGTAATTTCCAAACTGGTATTTGTAATTAGTCCATAAAAGAAGGTAATATGTGAAAAGTGTTCAACTGCTCTTGCCAGGATGATAAATACATATTGTAATGCATTCAGAAAACATTCCAAGGGTAGAGGATCAAGTTGTATTTGATTTTCTCATTCTCTATAATAATCATTTTTGTTGTCTTGCAAAGCTCCAGCTTTGAAGCGCCACACATAAAGATTCTGCAATACCAGCAACTGTTTCTCTTTAGCTGTTTTCCAAGTGATTTGATTTTCTCAATAGCATTAACTATATGGAGGTCTAACAAGTTGTAATTAATGTATTCAGCCATTTTCTTTTGTGACAGGCTGGAATGTGAGTGACAGCATGAAGGGAAGAAACAGAATAGAACTGGATGCTTGAGAAGATTATCATAACATAAAAACTGACAACTCTCTGGCTCTTGAATAACGCATTGTGTTACTGAAAAGGGAGGAAAAAGCTGCTTCACAAAAAGCCCAGTGGGGCTTAGAAATTTTTTGAGGAGGGGAGAGATTTTCAAAAGCCTTTTTTAGTGTTGGACAGATTTGAATCCTGAGGTTCACAGTTTCTCACATGCTGAAGTGTGTGTGCAGTGGAATTGGGGAGCACAGGCTGGGATGGCTCTGCTGGAGCCGCTGCGTCCTCGGGTGCCCGGGCTGCAGGAGCTGGAGGGCACCAGCGCCCCTGGAGAGGCAGCAGGACAGCGGGTCAGAGCAGTGGAGGCCAGGCTCCCCACTCCCCTGGCGGGAGCTCAGGCTCTGCTGAGCCAGCAGGAGCCCCAAGGTCAGCAGAGCCCAGCTCCTGGCCCTGCCCAGCACGCCCCAAGGATCCCACCACGCACAGGAGAGTTTGTCCAAGGCTGATGTCCCCGCTCAGCTCCTGCCCTGGGGCTGGTTTGCATTTTGGAAGCTGGGATTCCTCCTTGGAAGATGCCTTGGGTGATTAAAGAGCGGGCTGGCAGCCTTTCCTCCCTGCTGCCATCCATCCACCACAAGGTCATCGCTGCGCTGGCCCCTTCACGTTTATTTCTGAGCCAATAGAATTCCCATTGCTCTGGTACATTTTGTAATCCACAGCTTTCAGCCCAGGGATTGATTATCTGTATTCCGAGATAAAATCAAAGTGCAGGACTTTAAACAGATTTCCTCTCAATTATTTCCCCCAGACAGCTTAAATGGTGTTGTGAAACCCCAGCTGAACTCAGGAGTGGCGGGAGCTCTGTGCCTGCCTTTGCCTCCTGGCCTTGCTGCCTCCTTTTTAAAGTGCATTTGCTGCTCTTCTTCAATTTCCACCCAGCAGGGGGACCAGGTTTGTGCCCAGCCTGGGCCTGGCACCCGAGCAGGGCGATTTCGGGGGGCTCTGGCTCGCAGGACAAAGCAAACAGCAGCGCCACGGGCACAATTTCACTGCAGCCTTGGGTGTGGGGATCCCACCAGGCTCTTCCCACCCCGCAGGAAACCCTGGCTGAGCAGCCAAGGCCTCGGTGGAAAACTGCAGCTCTGAAATGTGCTGGGTGAAAAGCAGGAGCTGGGTTTGGAACAGAAATGCAGAATTCCTGGCAGGAGCTGTTTCCTCTGCCTGCCCTGAGTTTGGATCAAAGTTGTGGTCAAGGACTCTCAGTTCAGCTGTTTAATGTGTGAAAGTGGAATTCCTAAGGAAACCTGGAAATTAAAATGAGCATCGAGGAGGATGTTAGAAATTAGAATTAGAGAAGTTGTTAGCACTTGTTCTAATATTTCCATTTGGGACTGGAGGACATTTTTGCACAAGATTTTTCAATAGAAATAGAAATGTAATCCCAGCACGATTTGAGAAGCACATTAATTATGAGCTATACAGCAGATGGAGGCTTTAAAACTGTATTATTTTGCTTGATTTATTGATGGCTTCTTCAGAATTTTTAAAATTGCCATTTTCTTCTGAAAACCTTTACTATCACATTGATAGGGGTAAGACTGAACAGTGCCAAGAGAAAAAGAGATACATATCTATTTATCCCAAACTGGACATTTGAACTTTTAAATTCATCAATGTGTTGACATTAATTTTAGTTATGGGTGGTAATTTTTTTTATCTTTTCACACTTCCTGGAACGATCAGTGATTCAAAATATCTCTTCCTTGCCCAGTTCTACGGGAAACAGGGCAACAGAAGTGAGTTTTTCAGTTCTGTGCAGACAGTTTTGTAATCCAGAACATTGAGATGCTGGTCAGGGAAAGAGACATTCTCCATCTCTTTCTTGCGATATTGAAGTGTAAATTGAAACTGTGGCAACAAAGTCCAGTGTCAGTGATAAGAAATTGCAGGTGTGTGTAGTGTGGGATGGATTTGTGCTCACAAACGGCTCACAGGTGGATTAGACAAATAATTGGCAAAGGAAGGCGCAGCCAGGCTCTCAGTGCAGTCAGTTACACACAGCTACCCTGTAATTCCAGTGAAGGTATTCCAGATTCACAGAACCACTGAGATTAGGAGGCTTCAAAAGTGACTGCTGTGGCATCAAAAGAGCTGCTAAACTCTGTGAGTCATGGTGGAGAGCATCCAAAAAGGAGCTGTGGCACGGGATGACGACACGTCTCCTTTGGGGATGTTTTCATCTCCAATTTTGCTCCATTTCCTTTGTTCCTCGGAGTGCTGTAGTGCGGGGTGAAGCACACTCTAAGCAGCAGCATGTGGAATTACTGCATGATTTTGCAATCTCTGTTAAAGCAGCTGCATCTGTAACTCATTTCATGGAAGTTTTACTGGTTTTTTTTTTTTTTTTTTCCTTTCACCATATCATACTCGAAGCTCAATAAAGATAAACTTCAAATAATGTCAGTATATCACGGAAGATCCAAAGCCCTGCAGCTGAGCCCGTATTCCTCAAAGTGCCATTTACGAGCTGAGCTGTTTTAATGTAGTGGTAGAAGTAAACCCAAACATTTGGCAGTGTCTATATTTGCACCCTAGGGACAGATGATGGAGGAGTTATTTGCTCCAGCCTTTAATCAATTTTAGGTAAAGAGCACGAGTGCACCTTGAGCATCCATATTTTCTAATTGGCTCTCTCGAGTTCCCAGCAGGGCGCAGGGAGCCCAGCAGTCCCACTGGAGCTGCTCTGCATCCGTGGCAGCACGGTGCGGGCAGAGCTGCAGCTCCCTGGGAGCAAAATGCAAACCAGGGCCAGCGCCCGGCCTGGCCCCCCTGCCCTGCAACCCCGGAGCTGCCCGAGCAGCTGATCCTCGGCTTGGCACCTCCCGGTCCGATTACTGCACCCCTGCCACGTGCCCAGGGCCCAGTCCCTTCATGTTCTTCATGCAAGGGCTTCCCGTGGGGTGCCGGGGTTGGCAGATCTGCTTTCTGCACCTGGCTGGTGAGGGCTTTGTGGCCATGGCTGCAGAGAGCCCTCACGGGGAGCTGCAAGGGGAGTCACAGCGGGACGGAGGCGAGTCTTATGGCAGGATTGTGTCCAAAATCGTATGGGCCTGGCACAAGGGAAAAGTGATGGTGAAAAATGGCTTTGCTTTTTTAATGCATTTGATTTTATCTGGCTTCCCCTGGAGCCTCCTCCCCAGCTTGGGTGACCCGGAGCGACCCAAAGTCCCGTGTCCGTGTCCTGCTCAGCGGCAGGGCCAGGTGGGACTTTGGAGCACCCTGGGGTGGTGGAAGGTGTCCCTGCCTTGGCAGGGGGACAGTGGGTGGTGCTCAGCATCCCTTCCACCTCAAACCATTGCATCCTTCCTCGTGCTTGCTCTCCCAGCCTTGGCCTCGCCTCCAGGTCTGCCAGGGATCGCTTCTGGTGCTTCAGAACCTCTCCTGCTTCCCGATTTTACACTGCCTGTGTTTGTGGGGGTGCTGGGGGTGTGGCAGAACTCCCAGGTGTTCCCGAGTCAGCTTCCTGAAGCACAGCCAGCCTTTCCCAGCTCTGGCGCCTGTGACAGCACACACGCCGAGCTCTGTTTGAGGCAGCCCTTTAAGAGCAGCACTTTGCACAATATTCTGCATTTTCAGCAAGTTGGGACACCCTTCGTTAAGATTCAGACTTTATGCACTGATTGCTTCTCCTCTGCTACAGCTTAACTTCTCCTGCGTGGCTTAACTTTAAACCCAAGTGAAAGGAAATCCAATAAAGATAAATGAGATGTCTTTAAAGGATCCAACAGGAAATTCGGTAGTGTCAGCAATGTAATGTGAAGATACAGTGAGTTGAGGAACTTGAGGATGAGGGGATCTTTATGAGGTTACATCTGTTCACAAAGGCTTGGAAGTATTTAAGATAATTAATTGCTTTAGGAGCAACACTTCTTCAAATTCTCATGACTGTGATTCTCTGTGTTCCTGTCTAGCCCCAGAGCTGGGTGCATAATCTAGTAGCTTGAAGCTGATGCCAAGCAGTGTGCAGTAAGCACTGACAAAACCAGTTCAGCTTCCTGTGGAATTCCTCACGGACAATGAGTTTAATGTGCTCTTTGAATAACAAAAGCTGTTTCCCTTTCAGGTCTCCTGGTGTCAGTGGTGACCAGAAGTTTCTGCTGTTCAGAGACAGGTAAGTCACTGAGCTATTTATTCAAAATGGGTCCCCGGTGATGGGATGAAACAGTGCCCAGGAACGGCCACCTTCAGATGTATTCCCTGGATTTTCAAGGAATTCATTCCTTCCAGAGCCTGGGTTGTCCCAGCTGGCTCAGTTTGGGCGCTGTGGTCCCTCGGGGTGTCTGGGAGCAGCGCAGAGCTGCCCGAGCTCTCTGGGGATGGCTGCAGGCTCTGGGGTTTGATTTCCTGGCTGGCCCAGGGCAGAGCCTGCCCACGGCAGGCCTGCTCACAGAGGAGGGTTTGGATTTCCAGCGCTCCTGCAGGCTGGGGATGCTCCGGGAGGGCACCTGCTGCTCCCTGCACGCCGCTTGAGCTCCCTGTCCAAAATCCCTGGGAATCCCAAACGCCGGGGCTCTCCTTTCCTCAGCAGCCTGTTCTACGCTCTCTGCTTAATGAGATCTGTGCTGGAGCTGTCATCCCTGATTACACGTTTCCCTGTTTATGTTGCTCCTTCCCAGTGGTCACCAGCACAAATGTCTCTGGGAATCTTAATGCGTTTCCTTTTCTTCTGATGCAGAAATGCCTGCAAACCAATCAAAACAACCATTCCACTTTGATTGTGTGTTTTATTTCTGCTGAAAGGTTCAAATGTAATGAAAATAAAATGTTCAATGAGCAAACACAGATTTTCCAGAAGAAACAGGCACATTTAACTTGTTTTGAAAGATGGATGAACGCTATTAGTTTTGATATATTCTATATATATCTTCTCACTTGACAATTGTTATTTAAAGATTTAGTTCTGGGTTATTGCTGCACTTATGTTGTAGAGTCGTTTTACACCAACGCACGGATCAGTAACTTAATTATAAATAAGTGGGTTTAAGCCAAATGTAATGGAAAGAATGTTTTCTTAGCCAGAGTGTCTCAGCTCAGCTGTGGGGATGAGTTGGGGGGTGCCCCACTGCGCCAGAGTGTCCCGGGGTGCTGCCCTTGGGGCGCTGGGGCAGGGCTGGGCTGGGCACCTTCCAGGAGAGGAGAACCTGGAGGCCCAAAAATCGAGGGGGTCACCGAAGCTGTGGCGAGCTTGGTGTGACTGTGGGGGTGCAGAGCTGCTGTACACAGCACTTCCAGGATGTCTGCCCCGGGAGAGGCTAAAGGGGTGCTGGCACAAAACACTGCAGGGTTTTATTTTTACACTTCATTCTTTAGCAGACAAAGTGATGGGTATTATCCAGCCTGAGCCCCCTGATGCGTACCCCTGCCAATATTAATTTAAAATCCTTTCAAAACCATCTTCAAAATGTCTATTAATATATATTTAATTGCAAGGGTTTTGGGGTTTTTTTTGGGTTTTTTTTTTTCTTCATCTCTCTCCTGCACACTGTTCTTTATCTCAGGAAACGAAGCAGTTGAGAACCTGAGAGTGAGGGAGGGGAAGCGATGGAAATGGGAGAGGGCGAGGGCAGCAAAGCCCCCAGGTCTGGAGGGTAAGCTGGGGAGGGTCTGCGGCCCTGGGGGAGAGCCCCACTGCTCCTCTCTGGGGATCGGTGCGGGGCAGCCGCCAGCCCTGCCTGCATCGCACCTGCAGCTCCCAGCGCTCCAGCAGAGGGGGAAGGAGAGAATTGCTCCCTCAGCCCGTCCTGGCAGGGACCCCGAGCTGAGCCCGGTGGGACGGGGGCGCCGTGCCCGGCTCTGCCCGCTGGCAATTCCGCAGGGGCTCCCTGGCACTGCAGCACCGAGCCCCGAGCTGGACGGGCACGGCGGCTCCAGCAGCCCCCGGCACCGACAGGGAGCCCGCGAGAGGCCGGGGAGAGGAGACATTCCTGCTCCTGCAGAAAGGAGCTCAGGTGTGCTGGGCTCACGGCTGTGACCACGGTGGGTGGGCAGGTGAGCCCCTGGGGAGGAGGCGATGGAAGGGGCAGGAGCTGAGAGAGCCCTGAACAGGGCACCCGAGCAGCCCTGGGCTGGCATTTCCATCCCCAGGAAGGGACACAGCAGCACCCTGGGCTGGCATTTCCATCGCCAGGGGAGGGCACAG